>MU226068.1:2054674-2072587 GCA_018584345.1 Thuja plicata | reverse complement strand
CATATATATATATATATATGTATATATATATATATGTATATATATATATATGTATATATATATATTTGTTCTCTCTTCCCTTCTTCATTCATTTTTTTGCTTTCTCTTCTCTTCTCTCCCTTTGACAACAATGGCAAAGGTGCATACAAATAAGTATCACTTCTTGCTTACAAGTTTTAGAATGTCTTGGAAGGAATCTTCCAACATCTTCACTTCAATGCTCCATGTCTTAAACAAAATCTGACTTATATGGATCAATCTATTCAATGCAAAAGATGTTGTTTCAGCATTCTTCAAGTTTGTGGGTAGGCCTTTAGCCAATGAATCTGTAGTCTTTTCTAAATCTATTAGATGTGCCTCAAGTATTGATAGCTTTGGAGTAATGAATTTCCTCGGCAAATTGAATCTGTTTAGTACTCTCTCCTTCTCATTCTCCAATACAATGATCTTAGCCAATATCTTTGTTACTTTAGTGTCTAACTCTATAGTGGTCTGTGAAGATGTTTCACAACCATCCATTAACCTCTTCAAAGTTTCCCTTTCCTTGGAAATGATATCTTCAACATCTTGAATGTGTTCGATAGGATTCATGTTGTAACCAAATAACTTTCTCCCATATGTAATGTAGTTCTTTGCATTTATTAAACAAGTTTTCACAATTCCAATGTCCCATGAGATGGACTTGCATACTTTAATCAACTTCTTCTCTTCATATGTTTCCTCTGCTTTCTCCTCTGCAATCTTCAACAAATTTTAAAAGTGGCCATCAAACTCATCAAGTGTGACTTTCAAGTTCTCAATATCATCTTTGTTCTCGAATACTAAAGGTACTGGAAGCAATTTATTCATAGTATCAATAGCTCTTGAAATCACTTTTTTCTTCTTATCTCCTTTCTATACGTATTTCTCCTTTTCTTTTTTTAGTGCGATGAATGCCAGTTTCACCAGTTCATCTCCATCCATGTTATCGACATTTACATTACTACTTGCCAACAACAAGCTAGATGGTGAAGTTATCTCTTCCTTTTCATCTTCTTTTTTCTCAGTCTTCTATCCTTCATCCTCTTTCTTCTCATCTTCCTTATTCTCCTCTTTGTTCTTAGGTTCATCAGAAATAGAAGTGTTCATGGTTCCTGCAAAAGTGTCTTTCTCATATTGTGAGGGTTCTAGTGTTACTGCCACACTAGAAACATAGAAATATGCAGTAGTGTCTTATTTACTCTCTTCATCATTAGTCTATGTGTCCTTTGTGTTTTTATCCATTCCCAATTGTGTAGGTAAATCTATCTTAGGAGGTGGGGGCTTGACAAAATTAGTTCTCAATATTATCTTCTCAAGTTCCTTCTGAGTATCCTCAGTCACTTCATCATATTTTCTCGCCATTATCTTTAGTATTCTGGTCTTTTTCCTCAATAGGGGTTTCAATTCTTTGACTATAATATCTCTCTCTTGTATGGATAACATAGGCAGCATGTCATCAATCTCTTTGTTTCTAATTTGGTCATCTTCAACTTGTGCCAAATTTTTTTTGCTTTCCAATTTTGTATACAAATATGAGGGTATGCTTCCTTCAACTTCCAAAAGTGTCTTCTTGAAACTAAGCAAGTTTTCTATCACAATGTCTTCAATTTTCAGTTTATCTGCTTCTTCATAACTGTCATAATATTTATCGATTGAAACCAATTTTCCTTATTCAATTGATCTTTTCTCCAGCATTTTAATGTCAGGTTTCCATGCTTTATTCTTCTTAGTTTTCTTCTCTTCTTCAACTGTGTTCTTCTCTTTTGTCTAGATACTAGATCTAGTTACTCTAGGAGTAACTTACTTCGCTTGTTCTGTCAGCTACTATGGTGGAGGTGTGTTATCAACCATAATTGTTTCAGGGGTGGAAGGGGCATTAGAGCTTCCACTAGCTACTCCAAGGGATCTATCTTCCATCTTCTTCTTCATATCTTTCAGTTCTTCCTCAGATAGACTAGCCTTTACTCCACAGTCATGAATAAGATTAGTAATCTTTCTCTTCCTCTATCCTGTATATTGTTCTTCTCTTACCTTCTCTAACTTCTCCTCATATTTTTCCCATCTCTCTTCTGATGTATCAAATTCTGATGTAAGAATATGTTCTACTTGCATGGTGAGTACTTTGGAACTCACTTCATAGCCCACAGGGTAAAACCATTTATTTCTAGGGGTCACTGCCTCAAAACATACACAGTCTGTTTCAACCTTAAAATAAATTGTGTCCTTGTACTTGTCAACAATGTCCTCATGAAGTTTGTATCTACTCTTCATTTGTCTTTGTAGTATTTTGATCATTGTAAACAGTTCTCCATCTACCCAAGTAGTGTTATTTTTTTTGTAACTCTATGAGATTAGTATACTAGTAGGAACTCTAGTTTTCCAGCCACTAGGGTGTAGACCAGGAAACTTATGTTCAATATGAATGAACATGTGTACCAATAATGATCCAAACCTGAAATTTTTCATTTTTTCTTTCTTCAAAAGCTTTACATTCTCAAGGAATTGTTGTGCCAATACTTCACATAGGTTGTACTATATGTTTTCTTTTATCATTTTCCATGCCATCATAATAACACCAGCTGATACTAAATTAGGTCTACTTCTGTAGAAATTTTTTTAACCAAGTATCATTGTAATCAACCTTACATATTTTTGGAAAATATCATTTACTGTCATTGCCCTTCTGTCCCACTTCAAGTGTGTTAGGGTTTTGACTTCCTTCTTGACATGTTTCTCCACAATGGGTACAAATCCAATGTTATCTAAACTAGTAATCTCATGAATTAGGTCACTACATATCTTCACAGGTTGGCTACCAATCCATATGAATTGGTCATGAACCCAACTCATAAGTATTTTAAACCATTCATTTTCATTGAAGTCGCACAGATCCATAATCTTAATTATACTTAATTGACTGACATTTTTCTATTCTTCCTTCATGATTTTGTTCTCAGTCATATCTTCCATTTCAGTGAGTATATCATCATCTCCCAATGTTTCATACTTACAATGTATGTAAGCCATGATGTCTTCTATGTGTAATATGCCATGTGGGGTTTGAGAAAATGCTCCTTCTATTTCCTCTTCACATGACTTAAAAGGATGTTTCTTGAATTTGTATCTAGGACAATCAACAACATCAAAAATAACATGTGCATCCATAGCTTAGATAATGTAGAATACGTTTCACATGCAGAAATCTGAGTTTATGCTTTGATTGATCATGCACAACAGGTGTAGAAGTGTCTGAATACTTCTTCTCTCTGATCTCCTTAGCTTGCTACTTGTCAAATGATAGAAAAATAGATCATAACACGGTGCTTTATACAAGTTAGGTTATAAATTTTCTTTTTCACTCCAAACTGTATGGTCAGATGCTAAATCTCACGATCAAAATATACAAGTCAACTGATGATGCGCTCTTAGATATATGATCCACAATGTCAGCTCAACATATTCCCAAGCTCGCATGGGCTCACTACATGATTTGCAAGGTAGGATAAATTCTAATGTGTTACATTAATGCTCCCCTAAGGCCATGATCAGCCGAATAGGTTGATTCTCTCTTGCTACCTTCAGGAGAAGATCTAGTAGCATCTATTGACTCTCCCTGAACTGATGTCTCACTAGTTTCTTTAATCTTCCATATCTTACCACTATTTTTGTCTTCTTCTTTCTTAAAAAAAATTTCAAAATCACTCTTCACAACTGCAATACTCTTTTCATAATCACTTCCATTCTTCTGAGGTTTCATAGGAGGTGGTGTTCTTCTATTATCTACTCCATTATACCTGCAAAACTTTGCTATATGTCCTAGATTGTTGCATTTGTAACATATAGGTGGTCTTCTTTCTTGATTAACTTGTAATTTATAGTACTTCGTAATGTGTCCAATGTTGTTACATTTGTAGCATGTAGGTTTCATTGTAGGTTCTCTTCCATTATCTTGTCTATAACTAGGTTTTCTGCATTATGTCTTCTTGTGCCCATATCCATTACAGTTAAAACAGTAACAAGAAAAAGTTCTAAAAGGGGCATTACCTCTGCAGTCTTTCTTCATGTGTCCAAATCTATTGCAACCAAAGAAACTACCTCTAAAAGGTCTGATCTACTCTATATGTTCTTCAATAGATGGTTTCTTAGCATTAATCTTCTCAACTGATTTCTCTTCTTGATTCTTTGAACATTTAGCTTCATTGAAGCCAATACCAGTCATGTCACCTATAGTTTTTTGCTTGTCTATTTGTTCATCAATCAATTTATTGTTGGTGTGAAGTTTCTCAATATGTTTCTTTGCTTCAGTAAGTTCACTTTTCACAATCTGATTTTATTTCTCCAATTCTAAGTATTTGTTCTTGTAGTTGTCAGCTTCATCTTTCATTTGATTCAATGCATTGTTCAAGGTTTCTTCAGCTTTCTTCTTAGCATCTTCTTGTACCTGTATTTCTTTATCCATATTCTTGTTCTCAAGCTTCAGAGTCTCAATCTCTTCTTTCAATAGCTTCACCTGATCTGAGTTGTCCTCATCCGAGTCTTCTTTTATCTGAACCACAAGATCTTCTCTCTAACTTCTGGAAAGTTCAAGTTGTTCTTTCAGTTTATTTATGAATTTCTCAGCTCTTCAGATGTTGAACTTCAATTCACCATTTTCTTCTTTAGCATTATCAAGGTCTTCAAGTGCAGCTTCAAAGTTCTCTTGTAAACTGTTCAAATCCATTTTGATCTCCCTCAAGCTGTTAGGCTTTCTCTCCAAGGGCCAAAATCTCTGTTACCAATTGTTAGGATTGAATAATACTGAGAGGGGGGGGGGGGGGGAATGAGTATTANGGGTGAATGAGTATTACAATAGTTAATTAAATTCTTCAACCACTTGAACATTAACCATACAATTGCAGTAAATGAAATAACATAAAAAAATAACACATAACTCATAACACTGATTTATTTACGAGGAAACCCTGGCCAAGGGAAAACCCCAGTGGGGATGATACCCACAAGCATGCACTAAAGTATAATGTCCCTGTAAGGAGACCTAGCCATATTAGGAGCTGAATATTACATAGTACATTTCCATGTTAGAAGAATAACAACCCTGTTAAAGGTTCATAACACCCTATTAGGGACCAATGAGCTTACAACTCTTACAATGTAATTTTGTTACAAAAGGTTCTTAGTCATGAACAAAAACAAGCATCATAAATGCTTTGATAGTTCCTTTATAGCTCTGCCATTCTCTGCTTTGCCATTTGCATGTCTGCTCTTCCATACACTTCACTTTACTCTCTACATATACCACATAATCTTTACCAAAAAGATCTTACATATATATCTTTTAACTTTACAAAGTCGGCTCTTAGTATGAATATTACTAATAGTACTAAGTCATCCCTCAATACAAAATACATTTAATATAGTAAATATAAAATGCATAGTCGGCACTCTTGCATAGTCAAAGTATATACTATTAATAACAAAAATACAAATTTGATTTTCTGGAGTCCAATTATACTCCCTTATTCTTCGTTGCTGTCCAACTGCTCTGTGTCATTGTTCTTTGCTATCTATGAGTCTTCAAATCCTCATAACTTATCATAAAATTAAGCAAATCCAAATCTATCTTAGCTGTGTATCCAAAATACTCTATAGTGTCTTCCACTAAGTTCACATGCCTTAATTCATCAATCTCTATCTTCGATATCCAAAACAATACTGTACCTCTATTTCTGTAATTAGTCGATTTTGGACACACCAAAACTTATCTTCAAAACAATCAATCTTAAACCCAGATGTGTTTTCATAAATGACAACCAAAAAGTGAATCGCATTACCCAAATTTATCACTTTACAAAAAAATTCAGCCATATGAATTGATCATGCACTCTGCTTATCACATAGTGAATCCAATAGGGATGGGATTCAATGGGAATTTTCACTGCATAATTCAAACCCTTCTCTTTTAGATGTTTGTTCTTGTCTTTCAGCATACTATTGATGCAAATACCCTTGTATTCTTCCTTGATTGCCTTAGCTCCCAATTATTTGATTCAAAAATGGATATAGGACCAAAAATATTCAATCAGTATCACTCCCCAAGGGATAGTGGATAGGGCACTAGAAATATCAATCTCAGCCTCTTTTCTTGGATGTCATTTGAATATGGGTCAAGGCTCCTCAGAGATGTTAACCAAAGCTGGAGTATCAAAATTCTTTTCCATTTGAGATCAACTGCAATAGCACACAAATCTAAAAACAAACTAAACTGATAACTTGCAATACATTGGTTAAAGCTTCATGAAAACTCGATATCAATTTATCTCAAAATCTCAATCACAAAAGTAACTTTTGCACACAATAGTTCAATATAGCTCTTGAATGCTCAAATGAAAGTAAAGGTGTGAAATGAAGTTACTTTTCCCTCTTTTATCATTAGAGAAATAGACATTGCATACTTCAAAGGTAGGAATAGTGTCAATTCGTAGGTTAACATGTAGCCACTAGTTGGTGCTCAACCAACAGGAATAACTGATATCAAATAGATTTCAATGATGAAATCTCAATGTGTTCTACACATAATCTCAAAAACAAAATCATAGAAACTTACACCATAATGTGCATATAGATCTTTAACACTTTTGAATCTAGGGGGTCGATAATGGATTTGTGTTTAACTACTCCCCCTAAGAAAATAATATTCTTAGTTTACCGATGGAAACTCCACACTTCTTGAACTTGTGGAATTCTCAGTCAACTCAAAATAATTTAGTTCACCTTTCTTTACCCATGTCTTCTTCATATCACTTCTGACTTCATCAACATTAGAAATCTGTGTTCCTTTCCTATCTTCTGACTGATTAGGAAATTGGTTCATAAACTGATAGTCTCTATCTAGATGACCTATCTTATGAAAGAAAAAACATGCCATATTGGTTGTCTTCCAAGGACCAATATTACCTCTCAAAGTTATCATTCTACACTTTAGTACTAGGTGTCTATAGTTACCACATACATGACATGTAGTGTTGAATTGTCTTTCCCTTCTAATAGTATTCACTGGTGTGATAGGTGACCTAGGTGCATACACTCTTGACCTGAAATATCTAGCTTTGTGTCCATATTTGTTACATGAAAAGAAGTATCAATCAAAGTAACCACCATTGGATCTACTGCTAGACCTAGATCTACACTCATATGTAGTATGACCATACTTGTAACAATTATAACAATAACCATTAAAAGAGTGAGGTTTATTCATCGGTTTTCTCCTACATACATTTGTAGTATGACAAAGCTTTCAATAGTTATAACAAGTAGGTTTGTTAGGTTTCTTACATAATTTGATTAGAACTACCTTTTGATCTTTCTATGTCTCCTTAGGTTCAGATTTAGAGGACTCACCAATTTCAAATGTTCCTTCTCCTATATAACCTAGACCACGTGTGTCTCTATGTCTTCTTTGGCTCTTTAATTGTTAATCAAGATTTTTTGATCTTTCATTTTATTGCTTCAACTTTTCATTTTCTTCTTTCTTATTTTGTTGTTCCTTCTTCAATGTCTCATTCATCTCCCTAAGCCTTTCATTCTCAACTATTACTTGAAGATTCTCTGCAAAAGTATCCTGCATTTGACCCTGATATAAAGAAAAACATTGTCTCTATTTGATATACTCTTCATATTTTTCCTTTAGGGAATCATCATAAAATTTTTTGATAGCTTCTACAATGTTCTTTGCATCTGTATATTTTCCTTTTTCCTCAAGGACTTCACACATCCTAATAGACTGAATTTCAAGTTCTCATTTTAGATTAGCCACATTTTCTTTGAGACCATTGTTCTTAATGAACACATCTACAATTTCCTCCTCAGAATCTTCATAAGTAATTCCTTGAGATAGTTGTTCTATGTAGTCTTGGTTTTCACTCAATTTATTAGTGAGTTCTCTCCTTTTGGAAAGTGACTTCTTCAACATTTCCTAAAGCTCAATGGTCATATTATTTGCATTCTCAAGTTGCATCTGTGTGTGTTAAATAGTGCACCTGTTACCTTCGACACAACACTTCAATAGTTCATTATATTAGTGGAAAACATGGTTAGATGAGCATATAAAGCACTAAAATTGACCTATTGCTTTCTAACTAAGTGTTAGTTGTATTCCCAGTTCTGGTGTTTACCCTAAAATTTTTGATATCTTTATGACTGAGAAGTGCACAAAATCTGAAAATGTGTCCAAAGCTATAAGATCCTTAAGAAAATTCCAAGTTATTAGGTCAAAATTTAGAGAAATGGTAAAAACCCTATCTTAGGTTTCATTATATGAAAAAGTGTTAAAAAACCCTAGATATGTTGATCTGGTTTATATTTTTGAGTTACTTTTTGAAAAGCTTAAGTTATAAATAAGTCATGTGCTTTTTAAGGATAGTCGCCCAGTCTCCTAATGTTAAATGAATATTCCATTTTGCAAAGAGACTTACTGATCCACGTTGGTTAGGATGTCTCTAAGTGGAAAAGAATATACCTTATAAGTCATGAGACTTAGCGAAAAGTATCAATCGCAAAGTCTCCCAATGAATAAAACATGATCTAATGACATGGTGACAAATGGTTAAGTCATGGTGTCGTGCATGGTATCCTGCAGTTAGTAAATTATCACGAGACTTAGCGATTCCTTCAGTCACGAGGTCTCTAGATCATAACACAGTTAGTGATAAATTTAAAAGACTTTAGTTGCCATGTCTCCAGATAAAAGGTCAGTTAAGTAAAAGGTTTAGAGACTTGGTGACAAAATTGCAGATTAAAATATATGGTTGTTGGGTGGTCGCTGGTCAAACTTGATAGGTCACCATTCTTCTAGCGACTCAGTGAAAAATAGGTAAAGGTAAGACAGGTTTCCAGAATGAATGAAGCAGAAGAAATTAGTCACGTGGTCTCCAAATTGTTTATGGTTTTAAAATGTATTCAGCAACTTAGCGGGGCCGTCAGATGCAGATGCAGATGCAGATGAGATCAACAGTAGTCGCTGAGTCTCTATAAAATTTTCATAGAGTAAAAATATTCTCGCAACAATGAGATTAATTTTTAGTCGCGTAGTCTCCAAATTGAATCTAGAATGATAAAATAAAGTTTCATAAGCCTTGTCACTAAGTCTCCAAATGAAATATTAAAGAGCAGATTTATTCGGTGATTGAGTGACTAAGGGTAGTCGCGAGGTCTCGCAAAGGGAAAAGAGTATTCAAGAGACTTAGCGATCAGAGATTAATAGATAAAAAAAAATTAACTATAGTCATGGGGTCTCTGAATAAACTCTGAGGTAGGCTATTCTTCTAGCGACTTGGATTCCATTAGTTGCATGATCGCCAGGAGTAAACCATGGTTAAGCTAAGGTGAAGAGAATCATGAAGTTGCTAGATCTCCAGAAGAAATGAGAGTTAAGGGGTTTGATCAGTGACAAGGAGATAATGCATAGTCGCTTGGTTACCAAATATGAAAAGTGATATTAAATGGCAGTTGCTAACATGACAATATGAAAATTCATCATCCAATAGAAATACAAGAGATTAATGACTATGTGAAAAAGGTAGCTGAGATGTCTGATAAAGAGCCAATCATATCAAAACATGTGATTTTGTTCAAATTTTATAAGGGTTTTTCTGAGAAGTACTCATTTGAATTCAATTTCCTATCACATTCCTAAGCTATGGCTAGGAATTCAATTAATATCACAACATGTAAACTTGAAGGCTGAATTGATTGATTCTTCAATGATGAGTTTAGTACTTTGTAAAATTACCATAAAGGGATGATCTTAGGTTTATTTTCTTTCATCATACATCCAGAATTTCAGAGTGGAAAATTTTCTAGGTTTTCTATGTCTAAGAAGAAGGAATTGTTGATTCAGTAAAGTTTTTATCAATTTCAGGGTAATTTTTCAGTTTTCAAAGTTCT
Source organism: Thuja plicata (assembly GCA_018584345.1). Classification (NCBI taxonomy): domain Eukaryota; kingdom Viridiplantae; phylum Streptophyta; class Pinopsida; order Cupressales; family Cupressaceae; genus Thuja; species Thuja plicata. Next base: position 2,062,624 of record MU226068.1, on the reverse strand, counting down.
TGAATTGTCTTCAGTGCACAAAAAAGGGAAGGGGGTCCTGAGATAAAATTTGTTCCAATATCAGTGAAAAGGAAGTGGAAAATAGAACAAAATGAGTAAAGTATTTAGTGTGGCATCTACCAGTGGGAAGAGCGATGAGGTGGATGAAGATGCTAAGGGAAAAAGGAACTTCTCTGATAAGTTTTTGAAGTTGTTACGTGGGTCTACACAGAACAAGAGGGCAAATGCCAACATATTGGTAGATGAATACTGTGATATCAGAGATGCCCATACACTAGGTTCTATAGGTTTTTCTCTTTAAAATTATTTTTATAAGAATGCTGATAAGGCCATACCAATATCAAACCCTTGGACTAGTGGTTTGGCTAGGTTGATTGTTCCTGATGTCTTTGTAGATGTAGACTTATTTCTAGGTCTAGCAAACCATTATGACTCCTTGTCAAGGAAAATTAAAAAGAACGATGGTACTACACAGTTAATTCTAAATAGGAATTATGTTATGCAAGATTTTGGTTTGTATAGTACCATGTCCACTCAGCTTAATATTACAAAATAGGAGGAGAGATATAGGTTACAGTCTGGGATAGCTAGAAATCAATTATAGAAACATATCCTTAAGGAGGTTAGAAACCACATTGTCCCTTTACACGGAACTGCACCTTATTGTTTCAAGGATTTACATTTTTATATCAAAAACATTGCATATACTTTGTGTAAGATACTGGGTAGGGATGGAGGAGCTGAGAAGATAAATGTTGGGATTTTGATGATAGTTTTGGATTTACAAGATGTGCATTCTAGTACCAGCTATGACTACATTCAATACATCATTGACAGGATGCATGAGGGGTTTGTAGCTATACAGACGAAGGATAAAGATCCTAAATTTTTACACTATTCTATCCTGATGCATCTATTATTGCATTTCAATTATGGCATCATGGATGTAAACAATTTGAACCCCCAGATAATTTTTCATGACTGGCCTAATCCTGTCCAATTTTAGATCAATAAAACTAGACTTCCAGTAAAGGTGTTACAACTACTAATACTATGTGAGTATTTTGATAAGTGGGAAGGTGACCACAATTGGGGAGACTTCTTCTTAGAAGAGAATTTCACTATGATTAGAGTGTATGGATGAACACATCCTCCCCATGTCCTACCATATCATGTACCATCAAGAGTTGCAGCAATGGAATTTATTTGGCAACTTTTATTAACTGATAATGAACACTTTACACCACATAGGAAGGGGACATTAACCCCTAGGTAGTTCAAGATTTTTTAGTTTATAATTGGCAAAGGTGCTATTGATTTAGTAAGCAAATGGTTAGAAAGCTATAAGATGGGAGCAACATTGTATAGGTATATTGATCCAGAGGGATTTATTGCAAGAGCTAAGAAAATCCTAACTCCTACCATACCAAATACACATGTGCACGGTCTTTGTGTGGAGGAGGATGCTACTAGGAATATAATTGATGAAGAAGAAGTGAGAAATAGAAGAGAAAAAATTCAAGAGTTGTTGAATTTAGAGAAACTGATAAAAAGAAATGGATTAGAATTTGGAGGTTTTTACCTTGATTTTCCATATTTTGATAAAATCAAAGCTATGCTGGATAATTTTTACACACTCTGTGAACAATTGGATAGAGTTCTAGATTTAAAGAATGGGGGAAAAGAACCTGAATATTCAGAGTCTGAATATGAAATTGAGAGTGAAGAAGAATATGTCCATCCACCTCATATAGATCAACCACAGTAGAATGTTGCAAAAGCAATTCAGGAACAAGGGGAACAGGGACACATTATAGATATAACTGAAGTTTCACAACCTGGTGATATAGATGAGCCTGCTACCAAGAGGTAAAAATTTGATCTTGGTCAGACATCTCATGATCAAACTTACATAAGAAAAGAGAGAAAAAGGGATAGAGTAAGTGCTCTTGTTCCTGGCAATAGATTATATGATTGTAATTTGAGAAAGGAAATCAGAAAGGGAAAGAAACTATAGTAAGAAGTAGAAGAAAACATAGAGTTGCCTCTTAGAACATGTATAGATGAGAGATTGATCCATTAGCAGCACTTCTTGGAAGATGATGATTTCATTAAGACTGATGAATTCAAAGATATCCTTAGATGGTGAAAGAAGGAAGAGATTAGAGAAAAATTGAGAATAAATGGTGAAGAAGTAGTGACAAATGAGGCTCTTTTGGCTCTACAAGCATATGATCCTGAAACGTAGGACATCACTACTAAGGAAGCTACAAAATTAGCATTGGAAAGTGGCATGTTGCTTGCTGAAGGCTGGGATTTAGCCTCAACATTTATTATAAATCAAATATGAAGAAACCAAATTTAAAGATGACCACTGAGATCCAAATGGGTGATATGATTAAGGGATTCAGGTATAGTCTAAATTCTCAAGCGTTTTCCATGTGGAGTTTATGTCCTAAAGACCAGAAGCCTCAATTGCTAAATATTCAAGAGAGCATGGTGGGAAATCAAATGGTATGTACAATCGCAAACACAAATGATTTGGATATTTCCCAAATAATGACACATTGGGCACATTTGAATCAAGATAAAACAAAATAGTTGTCTGAGAAATGTGGTGTTTTGATAGAGGAGTCTAGTGCCCTGGCCAAGGATAGAGAACAGTGCCACATTAAGATTCATCAACAAGATAAGGTAATTTCTAAATTGACTAAACAATTGTGTGAAAAGGTAGAGGTGTTATATGTACCCTCAGAGCAGCCCCCACAAATAGAAGAAAAGGTGGAAATAGGGGAAGGAGTAAAAGCAGATGATATGGCTAACAAAGATAATGAAATTGCCATAAATGCATTAAGGAATATACTTCAACATAGGATTTATATCTTGAAAGATAAAATAGATATAATCCTAAATGCATATAATAAGTTACCCATTTTGCATGCTGAAGTAACAGTGTATATCTTTGTTTTAGGCCCTTTTTTCACAACATGGTTTCCCAGGATACAACTATTTGAGAGATTAGCTTCTTTGCAGCAACATAGGCCAGATTTTCTAGAGATTGTGACAGAGGTAGAATATGAGATCAAAAAATAAAATGTGACTTTTCCTTTCTTTAAAGGTAAATTGAATCAGACAGAGGTAAATATGAGCCTATTTGGACCGAATTTCAATAGATTTGTTCCTCCACTAAAGGGAGAAGATGATTAGATTAATGCCTTGAAGGCCTGCAGAAATGAATTTGATAGCAGACTTCCTAGTAAAGAGGCATTAATTATAGATTCTAATCTTGATTTAGAAGGTTTTAATAAAATTTTCGATGAGGATTTTAAAGCAGAAAATAACATTAATAAATTCTTAGTTGATGTCAAAAATATAACTGATGTCAGATGGGAATGGCAGACAGGACAACTATAGAGTATTCAAAGCTTCAATTGGCCTATAGAGGGGGATGTGATAGCATGGGATTTGAAGACAAAACCAAAGAAAAAGAAGCTTGTTGAAATAGAAGAAGAAATCCTGGATGAAGAATAGGAAGGAACACTTGGCAACTGATCATTGAGCATGGGGAGGTTAGTAATTATAAAAGACAAGTGTAGGTTTGCCTGAAATGGTGGTCACTTAGTCTCAATACAAATATTAGATACTATCATGAACACTATAAGAAAAAGGTGGCAAAATTCACGTAAAGACAAAAGAAGATCAGATTTCATCCTTATTCTTGTCTTCTCACCACTTGAACATTCTTGTTTTTTTGTCTTTTCTATACTTTTAGGGTTAGGTTCCTTAAACCATCTAAAGCTTGTTGCATCCTTTCTTTAAGGATTCCAAGATGGTTTAAGACCTATATATAGATAAAATGTAATAATTTTGAAGAGAGATGAAATATATTGGCAAGCCAGACTTCTAGATTTTAGTTTGTGTTTTTTTTGCTTTTAACCTTGATATGTATTGAAGCAGAGATTTATGAATAAAATATAGTGCAACTTTATTCCATATTTTTATTGTCTCTTTTCTTATTGAATGTACTCTTTTATGTTTAATTTTTAAGGCATTTTAAGCATATTGAATACAAGGTAGCTATCTAATTATTTGTAAGTTTCTTCTAAGGGGAGAATTAAACCTTGTGAGTAGTTTCAGAGAGTACATCAGTAATTGAGGATTTGATATAATATTATGGGAGTGATAGGGTAATTTGTTAGGAATTTTACCTGAGTTGTATGTAGGTTGTAAGGCATCTTACAGTAATTTTATTTGTTTATCTTTCTGTGGATTTAAATCTTCTGACTCTGTAGCCCAAGGATAGGCACTGGTCTAGGAGCTTGTTTGGTAATCCATCATCATCCAAAATATCCAATACTATTCAAAATCAATTACCTTCAAAGTATATATTAAAATAAATTGTATTCATAGTGATTACAGTTGGAGTTTGTTGATTTCTTAAAGAGAAAATCAAATAGGTTATTCATCTTAAATTCATAAGAATTGTAAAATGAAAGAAAGATGAAATTCCTTATTATGTTGTTGTCTGTCATTATTAAGATAATGATTTGGATTGTTAAGCTCTTCCTCAGAATAATCATAGTTATTTTTATTATCATTTATATATCCATATAGGAACAAAGCATTCAACACATAAGCAAAATCCACTCTAAAGATACTGTCAAGTTAGTAATTAATCATAGGTAAAACCTACCTGAGTCAGTGGATCTCAAAAAAGAAGGAGGTGATAATAGGTATCCCTAGTGTTATCAAAATACCTCATCAATTAGTGTTTTCTCTTGCTTGAGTCAGAGTATCAAAGGCATTGGGAGTCATAGAGTTATTTAATTATTCAAGCATTTTTAGAGGCCCTGCAAGAAAAAACCCTCTCAAATTGGCGACTCTACTGGGGATTTCAAGTGATTACAGATCATACAATTTGTAGTTGTCAAAATTTTATATTGATAGTATTCATTCATTCCTAAATATTTTTGGGTGGTGACTCTAAAAGAAAATCTCTATGATTAGTGCAAATTTAGTAAATATCTCTCAGAATGAATACTAGGTCAAGGATGAAAAATAATCCTGAGAAGGTTTTAGATGGTGGAAACCCATCATCCTCAAGGATGGAAATGTCCTAGAGGAAGAAGAGAAACCAAGTCAGCAGTGATGAAACTCCTCTAAGAGGTAAAGAAAGTATTACTAGGAGAGAGGTGAACAGAAATCAACCTTCTCATGATGGAAATACTTCAGAATACGAAGAAGCTACTGAGAGATTATTAGAAACACCTACTGTTACTTCTACTTCTAGTGAAAGAGAAGAAAAAAGTACTTCTAGTTCAGATTCTGAAGAAGCTCCCTCTGATGAGCTAGCAAATGAGGAAAAACTTATCATGAAATAGCTTGCCCTTATTAAACAAATGAAAAGGGAGAGAGAAAGGAGAAAGAAAAAACATGAGCATAAGGATGTTGATAAGAGTAAAAGAAAATCTTCAAGACATCAAAATATAAAAGGTATAGAGAGTCTCAAAAGGACCAAGAAATACCACTCACTTATAAGCCTTCTACTTCACATAAAGACAAAGGTAAGAAAAAAATGACTGAATATGGAAATCAAGAACGTAGGTTTCAGAAGCCTTTAACAGAGAAAATGTCCAAGTTGGATATTGATTTAGAGAAATTAAGAATTGAAAAGGAGACCATGGAGAAAATATTAGAAAAGGCACAAATGGAAGCTGCAGCAATTGTAATGAAGAAGAAAATAGATTTTTTGTAGTCTTCTAAGTATTCTCATGCTGGGACAGAGAATACAACTTCTAAAGAAAAAGCCACTACTTTTAAAGAGAATGATAGTTTTCAAAGAAAACCATTGCATACTAAAAGGTATAAATAGTTTAACTTCATTGGTATCCCTGGATATCCTAATGCACTCCCTAAAGATGTGGGTGATATAGGAGAAAAGCTCCCAAAGTTCACAGGTAACAATGTTATTTCATGTGAAACACATTTAAGAAAGTTCATTGATTTTGTTGATGATTTAAATATCACTCATGAGGATGTATTAATGAAATTATTTGTTCAGTCTCTAATAGAAGATGCTAGAGAATGGTTAAGGAGCCTTTCTAATGGATTTTTTGTTTCTATGGATGAGTTAATTGAACTATTTAAGGATCAGTATGGTGATAAAACAAATAAAGGCTTTTTGTTGAATGAATTCAACAACATCAAAAAGAATTACAATGAAGAGGTAACTGAGTTTAATACAAGATTTCAAAGAGCTATGCACAAGCTATTTCAGAAGATAAGGCTGGATGAAGAGGTATGTTTAGCAACTTATTTAAATGCCTTTGATTCTAAAATGGGATATTATCTTAGGGATAAAAACCCTAGAACTCTTACTGATGCTTATAAGATAGAAGTGAATATTGAAATGAATAGAGGAGTGTCTGGTAAATTAAATAGGAGAGATGACTCAAGGTTTAGTAGGAGCAACCTAAAAGAACCAGAGTATAAGGAATATAGGGCTCCTCATAATAATAGGCCTTCTTACAATAATACATATAATCCTCAAAATAGAATGAAAAATCATCCTTATGGAGCTTAGTTTAAGGATGGGAAGCCTGTTATTCTACCTAGAAAGGAAAAGATAGATAACATAACTCCAAACCCTCTACATAAGAATGTTGTCCATTTATGCAATGATGATCCTTGGTGTGAAGCTTGTGAAGCCCCACATAACCCTAATTTTTTTTATTGTTTCCTTATAATTAAGAGTAAGTGAAGAACATGGAAATGATGAGGGTGAACAATGTGATCATAGTATGAAAAATACTTATTCATGTCATGATATAGATTCGGACAGTGAAACTGAAAATCATGATTCTTGTAGTTCACAAAGAAAGGTAGAAAATCGTCATCAACAAATCTTATCTGATAGTGAAGCATAGGAAACTGATGACCATATAATATGTTATGCTCAAAACAATCAGTATTTTCCACTTATTAGAAAAGCTTTAGATGAAGAGAAAGCTAGGATTACTGCAAATTTAGTGAAAAAGGATAGAAGAAACTACCATTTAAGAAACAGAGTAGTGGGTGGTACTGGTAGTCAGCCATCAGGTGTCTTTATAAAAGAAAATAAAATGGACACCAAATATATACAAAAAAGGAAGGACCTGGGGAAAATTTAAATAGGCATAAGGTCAAAATAATTCCCAAAGCCTTAGAACCAAATGTTGTACAAGAAGGAGAATTAAAAAGGCAAGAAACATGTACTCCTATTCTTAAGATGGAAAGAAAAACATTAAAAGAACCCACTCTAAATGAACATAGTGAGGAAAGTGAAATTACTATTGATAAATCAAAGTCCTCAGAAGTGAAATATACTCTAGTAGACATGGGTCACTGTTTATCCCAAATGACAGTAAAGGTGCCATTTCTAGAAATGATGAGAATTAAAGAACACAAGGAAAAGGTGTTGTCATTATTAAACAGTGTGCCCATAATAAAATTCAAAAGTCCAGAGAATGTTGTTAAGAAACTAATCAACAAAGGGAAGGAAGTTGAAGTATTAACATCTGAGATTCCTCAAATTTTCCTGAATACAACTTCTTCCCCAAAGGTTGTTGACCCATTTTTTCTTTCACTAATAATTAATGGAAAGATGCTAAAAAATTGTATGATTGATTCAAGAGCATCAAATACTATTATGCCAATGGAAATCATGAGGTCAATGGGACTACAGATTGAAACTCCTCATGGGAGATGTCAAGCTATGGACTCTAGAGAAGTCCCTGTGATTGGTACCATTGAGGCTATGCCTTATAAATTAGCTTTTTGTCCTAATGTAGTAATGACTATGAATGTTCTTGTGGTTGACATACCACCACATTATGGCATGCTGCTATCAAGAAAGTGGAGTGCTTCAATGGGAGGTAGTATACAAAGTGATTTATCATATGCTACTTTTAA
>MU226068.1:2029533-2054624 GCA_018584345.1 Thuja plicata | reverse complement strand
CTATCAAGAAAGTGGAGTGCTTCAATGGGAGGTAGTATACAAAGTGATTTATCATATGCTACTTTTAACATTGCTAGAGATAATGTTAAGGTGTTAAGGGAGAGTAGAACTCCACACATGATAGAAATATTTGAAGACACTAACATTAATTGTTGCATTAATATAGATATGGAGAATTTCAGGATACAAAAGAGTGAACTTTATTATCAGAATGAAAAGGTAGATCCTTTGGATAGAGAGTTGATTATATAAGGTGATGGATTGTGGAAAGTGTACTTTGATGGGGCTTTCTCAAAAGAAGGATCAGGGTTAGGTGTATTGTTGGTATCTCCATCAGGTACAACTTTTAATTTTTCATTTCTATTAGCCTTCCAATGTACAAATAATACTACAGAATATGAGGCTTTGTTTTTAGGGCTAGAAATTGCCATCAAACATGGGATTAAATGTTTAAAGGTATATGGTGATTATAAATTTGTGGTAGCTCAAGTTAGATCCAAATATACAGTAAAGAATGACAGATTAAAAATGTGTAAGTATGCTATTTGGGATCAAATTGAAATGTTAGATGCCTTTGATATAAGCTGGATAGAAAGGTCAAAGAATATAATGGCTGATTTTTTAGCAAATGTTGCTTTAAAAATTGATGACTTGACCTTACATGGGGTGTCAATACTGGAAGTTAAGACAAGACCAGTTGTTCTGGATAACATATACAACAAGTAGGTGTTTTAGGATGACCAAGATATTCTGAGATTTATTCAATGTCTAGACCATTATGATAACCAGAGTATAGATTGTAATACTTTGCTAGAAAGCAATGCTAGAAAAGACTACATTTTGGGAAATGAGGTTGTCTAGTTAAGTTCTAATCAGATTCCTAGGGGTTTGGTTGAACTCAAAGAATTGTTTAGTAGTCAACAAAATTAAGCAATGCCAAGGTTGAGGATTTCAAGGAAATAAATTTAGGATCTGAAAATAGTCCTCAAGTTGTTTATATCGGAAAAGGTTTAGACTCTCATATAAGGACAAATTTGATCAAATTATTAACAAAATATAAACATTTCTTTGCTTGGTCATATGAGGATTTGAAAGCCTATAGAGAGGATCTTTTTCAACCTGAAATCCCACTAAAGTCAGATGTGAAACCATTTAGGAAAAAATATAGGCCTATTAACCCCTTGTTGGCTCCTAGGATGCAGCAAGAATTGATGATGTTAAAAGATGCTGGGATAATCTAGCCCATCAGACACTCAACTTGGGTATCAAATTTGGTACCATTCAGAAAGAAGAATGGTGATATTAGATTGTGTGTGGACTTCAGAAATTTAAATATTATTTCATTAAAAGATAATTATTCCTTGCCTAATATGGAAGCAATGTTACACAAGGTGACTAGTTGTGAGTTGCTTTCTATGATGGATGGTTTCTCAGGATATAACCAAGTCTTAGTTAAAGAATCAGAACAGTACAAAACTGCATTTACCACTCCATGGGGAACCTATGTTTATATCAGAATGCCATTTGGACTAATAAATGCAGGAGAAACTTTTCAAAGGGCCATGGATGTTGATTTTAAAGAATTCATTGATTTATTTATGGTCATTTATCAGGATGATTTAACTGCATATTCTAAGAGAGCTGAGGATCACTGTGATCACTTAGGTAAGAATTTCAATAAAGCATTAGAATATGGTGTTTCACTGAATCCCAAGAAATGTCATTTTGTAGTACAAGAGGGAAATTTGCTTGGACACATAGTGTCTAAGGACGGGGGAAGAATAGACCCTGAGAGATTGGAAGAAATTCAAAAATTTATGGCTCCAAAGAACCTAAAAGGAGTACAATCTTTCTTAGGAAATATCAATTTTGTCAGAAGGTTCATACCAAAATTTGCAGAGATTGTTAAACCTATTATAAACTTGCTAAAGAAAGATGCAAAATTTATTTGGAATAAAGAAGCCCAACAGGCATTTGAGAAAATAAAGAAAGCAGTACAAGAGGCTCCAATTTTAAAATCTCCAGATTATACTAAGCCTTTTTCTTTGTTTTCATTTGCATCTTTTCATACAATTGATGCTATTTTACTACACAAAGATGAACAAGGATTTGAACATCCAATAGATTTTTATAGTAAATCCCTACAAGCTGCAGAACTTAATTATGAAATAATGGAGAAGCAAGCTTATGCTTTGGTAAAAGTTCTAAAGTATTTTAGGTCATATTTGGTCTGTGCTCATATACAAGAATATGTTCCTCACTCAGTAGTGAAAGATATTCTTACACAGTTAGAGGTTACTGGTAAGAGATGTAAATGGATAACTAGAATTCAGGAATTTAACCTTGAGATCCATATTACAAAGTTAATAAGAGGTCAGGGTCTGACAAGACTCATGACAGAAGAAAACTTGGATTTAGTACAAATAAATCAGACAGAGATACATGATCAAACTATTACAAGCATAGAAAGGCAACCATTTTATACTAATATTGTTTTTTTCCTCAAAAATGCCAAGTGTCTTGATCACATGACAAAAAATCAGAAAAGAAATCTGAAATTGCAAACCCAAAGATACACTTTGATTCAAGGAGACTTATATTGGAAGGATAAAAATGGTGTATTTTTGTTATGTCTTGATAAATACCAAGCTGAAAAGGTTTTATGTGAAATGCATGCAGGAGAATGTGGAGGTCATTTTTCTACTAAGACTACTGCCCACAAGATTTTAAGGGCTGGGTACTATTGGCTTAGTTTATTCAAAGATACCTATGAATATGTTAGAAAGTGTGAGCCTTGTCAAAGGTTCTCAAACAAGCTAAAATTTTCAGGAGCTCTGTTGTTAAACCCAGTAAGTACTGAAGCCCCTTTTACTATGTGGCTGATTGATTTCATTGGCGTATTTCAAGATAAATCTAGTGGGGGACATAGATGGATACTTGTAGCCACAGATTATTTTACTAAATGGATTGAGGCCATCCCTACAAATGATCCAGTGGATATTTTTAGTGAAAATTGAAGTGTCTCATTTCTCTCTAGAATCTGCACCATCAAAAATATCTCGACACCATGATTCCAACGCAACTTGAACGGAGTGAAACAGAATCCGTATGCTCAAGTTATGGCTGGTCAAAGTTTGGTCAAACTAGATACAGAGGTTGTCAAAAAGGTGAAAATTTGACCTTTACAAAATTGGTCAAGGTCAGCATCATTGCGAAGGTCTTGTTGAGATGATTCCAATGATATGCTATTTGTCAAAATCAGAGTTCAGACGTAAAAGTTATGATTGGTCAAAGTTGGATTGACCAAGTTGACTAGGATTGACTGATGACGTTAGCATGCTGATGATGTGGCAGCCTCCATCAATCATCATTTTAACATGGCATAATTCTCATCCAATTGAAAAAGGACACGTGGCATCTAAAAATAAAATCTGAGTGTGCCACGTGGCACCATGACAGCAAGGCATTCACGTGGGTTTCTAACCAAAATTCATTGTGGAAGGGATTCGAACTAACCACCTCCCTCCCATCAAACTCCACCCATGCCTCTAGATCATACGTTGTTTTTGCTATAAATAGAAGAAAGGTTTATTAAAACTAATAACAAACAAAATGGCGGATGAAAAGGTGGTCGGCGGGGGTGGAACCCCTAACCACTCAAAAAGTAACTTGGTCGTTGCGCTATTTATGCGCTCATGAGTATGTTTGGCACCGTTAACAGATATTGCTTAGCCGAACCCACCTAACCATATAAATTAAGGATATTTGTTAGGGGGAGGTTAATTTTTTATAACCCCATTTTGTATAGGGCAGATCCTAACAAAAGATAAGGTGTTAAAAATGAAAATAAAATTTGTTAAAGGCCTATTATTATATTTTTTGGTTATGGCCTAATTTTGGCTAATTTTGTATTTAAAAAGGGGGATTATTTTCCCTTAGGGGGACAATTAGCCTTGGAAAAGTTGGAATTAGACTTTGGGGAAGTTTTTCAAAGGAATAGGGATATTTTTCTAGGAGATTTTTGGAGCCATTTTCGTACTTCAGAGAATTGTTATGCTGTCGAAGTGCTTGAAGGAATGGTCTTGGTGCATTGTATTTGATTTTTTGGATATTAATCGGATGGGTCGTACTCTATTGAAGCCAACTCGGAGACATAGCCACGTTTGTGGCGAACTCCGTAATCAAACTTTGTTTGCACCTTCTTATCTTCTTCTCTCTCAATTCTGTTTCTCACCTTAAGTTTTGATGCATAATTTCATTTATGATAAATGAATTAAGTCTTCCGCTAAGTTGTTTTTTTTATTTAAGCATTCAATTCTGTGAATAGTCTAGATTTGTTTACAGATCAACAAAGAAAGAAACAAGCAGGGTAGTCACTGAATTTCTAATGGAGAATATTATAACCAGATTTGGTGTACCTGCTAAATTAGTAATGGATAATGCCATGATTTTTAGATCAGAAGAAATGACATATTTCTTTGAGAAATATGGGATTACAATATCATATTCATCCTCATAACATCCACAGGAAAATGGACAAGCTATGTCTAGTAATAAGAGTATATTGAAAATACTAAATAGAATTCTTGAAAAGAATAAAAGGGCATGGCATACTAAATTAAAGCTAGCACTTTGGGCTGACAGAATAACCATTAAAAAAGCAACAGGTAGGTCTCCATTTGAGCTAGTTTATGGTCTATAGGTAAGAAGGCCTATCAGCAATTTATTACCAGTATATCAGTTTATACAAGAAAAAAAGTTAGATGTTTCAGATACTATGCAAAATAGAATGATCCAGTTGATAGAGTTGGACGAGACAAGAAGAAATAGCCAAAAATAAAACAATAAGTTGAAAAAAAAGATGAAATACCTATTTGACAAGAGGGCTGCTAAAAGAAAATTCCAATATGGTGACCTAGTTCTTTAGTGGAATGCAAGAGCAGAAGATAAAGGAAAACACAAAAATTTTGAATCTTTGTGGCTTGGACCATTTGTTGTTTCACAGAACTTTGGAAAAGATTCCTACCTATTGAAGAATATGAATGGAGAAGATTTCGAGTTGCCTATGCATGGGAAATTTCTCAAGCCCTTTTTCAACTAAGAACCAAAGTTCATGCACAAGTAAGTATGTATCATACTGTAAATACCCTCCTTCAGTTGTGTAAATGTTGTAAATAATTTCCCTTCTATAATAGGTTAGTTGGTGTCCCTCCTGATTTTTGATCTAGTCTGCAACCATAGATTCTGTGTTTCTTTTCCATAAACTGTGTTTATTCAATCCTCAGATAGAGCCACTGTTGGTTGTATTCCCATTTCTGGTGTTTACCCTAAAATTTTTTATATCTTCATGACTGAGAAGTGCACAAAATCTGAAAATGTGTCCAAAGCTATAAGGTCCTTAAGAAAATTCCATGTTATTAGGTCAAAATTTAGAGAAATGGTAAAAAACCTATCTTAGGTTTCATTATATGCAAAAGTGTTAAAAAACCCTAGATATGTTGATCTGGTTTATATTTTTGAGTTACTTTTTGAAAAGCTTAAGTTATAAATAAGTCATGTGCTTTTTAAGGTTAGTCACCCAGTCTCCTAATGTTAAACGAATATTCCATTTTGTAAAGAGACTTAGCGATCCACGTTGGTCGGGATGTCTCTAAGTGGAAAATAATATACCTTATAAGTCATGAGACTTAGTGAAAAGCATTAGTCACGAAGTCTCCCAATGAAGAAAACATGATGTGGCGACATGGAGATGAACGGTTAAGTCACGATGTTGTGCATGGTATCCTGCAGTTAGTAAATTATCATGAGACTTAGCGATTCCTTTAGTCGCGAGGTCTCCAGATCAAAACATAGTTATTTATAAATTTAAAAGACTTCAGTCACCATGTCTCTAGATAAAAGGTCAGTTAAGTAAAAGGTTTAGAGACTTGGTGACAAAATTGCAGATTAAAATATATGGTTGTTGGGTAGTCGTTGGTCAAACTTGATAGGTCAGCATTCTTCTAGCGACTCAGTGACAATAGGTAAAGGTAAGACACATGTCTAGAATGAATGAACCAAAAGACATCAATCGCATGGTCTCCAAATGGTTTAGGGTTTTAAAATGTATTTAGCGACTTAGCAGGGTCGTTAAATGCATATGTAGATGAGATCAACGGTAGTCACTAAGTCTCTATAAAATTTGCACAGAGTAAAAATATTCTCGCAAAAATGAGATTAATTTTTAGTCGTGTAGTCTCCAAATTGAATCTATAATGATAAAATAAAGTTTCACAAGCCTTGTCGCTAAGTCTCCAAAGGAAATATTAAAGAGAAGATTTATTCGGTGATTGAGTGACTAAGGGTAGTCGCGGGGTCTTGTAAAGGGAAAAGAGTTTTCAAGAGACTTAGCGATCAAAGATTAATAGATGAAAAAAGTGACCATAGTCACGTGGTCTTTGAATAAACTCTAAGGTAGGCTATTCTTCTAGCGACTTGGATTCCTTTAGTCGCATGATCACCAAGAGTAAACCACGGTTAAGCTAAGGTGAAGAGAATCCTGCAGTCGCTAGATCTCTAGAAGAAATGAGAGTTAAGGGGTTTGATCGGCGACAAGGAGATAATGCATAGTTACTTGGTTGCCAAATATGGAAAGTGATATTAAATGGTAGTTTCTGACATGACAATATGAAAATTCATCATCCAATATAAATACAGGGGGTTAATGACTATGTGAAAAAGGTAGCTGAGATGTCTCATAAAGAGCCAATCATTTCAAAACATGTGATTTTGTTTGAATTTTATAAGGGTTTTTCCTGAGAAGTACTCATTTGAATTTGATTTCCTGTCACATTCATGAGCTACGGCTAGGAATTCAATTAATATCATAGCATGTAAACTTGAAGGCTGAATTGATTGATTCTTCAATGATGAGTTTAGTACTTTGTAAAATTACCATAAAGGGATGATCTTAGGTTTATTTTCTTTCATCATACATATAGAATTTCAGAGCGGAAAATTTGCTAGGTTTTTTGTGTCTAAGAAGAAGAAATTGTTGATTCAGTAAATTTTTTATCAATTTCAGGGTAATTTTTTAGTTTTCAAAGTTATTGAATTGTCTTCAGTGCACAGAAAATGGAAGGGGGTCCTGAGAGAAGATTTTTTCCAATATCGATGAAAAGGAAGTGGAAAATAGAACAAAATGACTAAAGCAGTTAGTGTGGCATCTACTAGTGGGAAGAGTGATGAGGTGGATGAAGATGCTAAGGGAAAAACGAACTTCTCTAATGAGTTTTTGAAGCTATTACCTGGGTCTACACAAAACAAGAGGGAAAATGCAAACATATTGGTAGATGAATATTGTGATATCAGAGATGCCCATACACTAGGTTCTAAAGGTTTTTCTCTTTACAATTATTTTTATAAGAATGTTTATAAGGCAGTACCAATATAAAACCCTTGGACTAGTGGTTTGGCTAGGTTGATTGTTCCTGATGTCTTTGTAGATATAAACTTGTTTCTAGGTCTAGAAAACCATTATGACTCCTTTTCAAGGACAATTTAAAAGAATGATGGTACTGCACTGTTAATTCTGAATAGGAATTATTTTATACAATCTTTCAGTTTGTATAGTACCATGTCCACTCAGATTAATATTACAAAGTAGGAGAATAAATATAGGTTACAGCTTGGGATAGCTAGAAATCAATTATAGAAACATATCCTTAAGAGGAGGTTTTAAACCACATTGTCCCTATACTAGGAAATGTACCTTATTGTTTCAAGGATTTACATTTTTATATGAAATACATTGCATAGGCTTTGTGTAAGGTGCTGGGTAGGGATGGAGGAGCTAAGAAGATAAATGTTGGGATTTTGATGATAGTTTTGGATTTACAAGATGTGCATTCTAGTACTAGCTATGACTACATTCAATACATCATTGACAGGATGCATAAGGGGTTTGTAGCTATATAGAAGAAGGATAAAGATCCTAAATTTTTACACTATTCTATCCTGATGCATCTATTATTACATTTCACTTCTGACATCATGGATGTAAACAATTTGAACCCCCAGAGAATTTTTCATGACCGGCCTAAACCTGTCCAATTTTGGATCAAGATGTGGAATTTCACTTCCAAGGATTGTGATTTCTGCAGATTTGAGAATTGGATTGTCTACCCTTTGATGCAGAGCTTGGGTGTCAATAAAACTAGACTTCCAGTGAAGGTGTTACAACTACTGAGACCATGTGAGTAATTTGATAAGTGGGAATGTGACCACAATTGGGGAGACTTCTTTTTAGAAGAGAATTTCACTATGATTAGAGTGTATGGATGCACACATCCTCCCCATGTCCTACCATATCATGTACCATCAAGAGTTGAAAAAATGGAATTTATTTGGCAACTTTTATTAATTGATAATGAACACTTTGCACCACATAGGAAGGCGACATTAACCCCTAGGCAGTTCAAGATTTTTTAGTTTATAATTGGAAAAGGTGTTATTGATTTAGTAAGAAAATGGTTAGAAAGTTGTAAGATGGGAGTAGCATTGTATATGTGTATTGATCTAGAGGGATTTATTGCAGGAGCTAAGAAACTCCTAACTCCTACCATACCAAATACATATGTGCATGGTCTTTGTGTGAAGGAGGATGCTACTAGGAATATAATTGATGAAGAAGAAGTGAGAAATAGAAGAGAAAAAATTCAAGAGTTGTTGAATTTAGAGAAACAGATAAAAAGAAATGGATTAGCATTTGGAGTTTTTTACCTTGATTTGATATATTTTGATAAAATCAAAGCTATGCTGGATAATTTTTACACACTATGTGAACAATTGGATAGAGTTCTATATGTAAAGAAGGGCGAAAAAGAACCTGAATATTCAAAGTCTGAATATGAAAGTGAGAGAGAAGTAGAATATGTCAATCCACCTCATATAGATCAACCACAGCAGAATGTTGCAGAAGCAATTTAGGAACAAGGGGAACAGGGACACATTATAGATTTAACTGAAGTTTCTCAACCTGATGATATAGATGAGCCTGCTAACAAGAGGAAAAAATTTGATCTTGGTCAGACATCTCATGATCAAACTTACATAATAAAAGAGAGAAAAAGGGATAGAGTAAGTGCTCTTGTTCCTGGCAATAGATTATATGATCATAATTTTAGAAAGGAAATCAAAAAGGGAAAGAAACTATAGCAAGAAGTAGAATAAAACATAGAGTTTCCTCTCAGAACATGTATAGAAGAGAGATTGATCCATCAGCAACAGTTCTTGGAAGATGATGATTTCATTAAGACTGATGAATTCAAAGATTTCCTTAGATGGTGAAAGAAGGAAGAGATCAAAGAACAATTGAGAATAATTGGTGAAGAAGCAGTGACAAATGAGGCTCTTTTGGCTCTACAAGAATATGATCCTAAAACTGAAGACATCACTCCTAAGGAAGCTAGAAAATTAGTGTTGGAAAGTGGCATGTTGCCTATTGAAGGCTGGGTTTAGCCTCAGCATTTATAATAAATCAAATAAGAAAGAAACCAAATTTAAAGATGACCACTGAGATCCAAATGGGTGATATGATTAAGGGATTTGGGTATAGTCCAAATTCTCAAGCGTTTTCCATGTGGAGTTTATGTCCTAAAGACCAGCAGCTTCAATTTCTAAATACTCAAGAGAGCATGGTGGGAAACCAAATGGTATGGACAGTCCAAATTACAAATGATTTGGAGATTTCCTAAATAATGACACATTGGGCACATTTGAATGAAGATAAGACAAAACAGTTGTCTAAGAAATGTCGTGTTTTGATAGAGGAGGCTAGTGCCCTGGCCAAGGATAGAGAACTGTGCCACATTAAGATTCATCAACAAGATAAGGTAATTGCTGAATTGACTAAATAACTGTGTGAAAATCCATAGGTGGTATATGTACCCTCAGAGTAGCCCCACAAATAGAAGAAAAGGTGGAAACAAGGGAAGGAGTAAAAGAAGATGATATGGCTAAGAGAGATAATGAAATTGCCATAAATGCATTAAGGAATATACTTCAACATAGGATTGATATCTTGAAAGATAAAATAGATATAATCCTAAATGCATATAATAAGTTACCCATTTTGCATGCTGAAGTAACAGGGTATATCTCTATTTTAGGCCCTTTTTTCACAACATGGTCTCCCAAGATACAACTATTTGAGAGATTAGCTTCTTTGCGGCAACATAGGCCAAATTTTTTAAAAATTGTGACAGAGGTAGAAGATGAGATCAAAAAATTAAATGTGACTTTACCTTTCTTTAAACGTAAATTGAATCAGATAGAGGCAAATATGAGCCTGTTTGGACCGAATTTCAATAGATTTGTTCCTCCACTAAAGGGAGAAGATGATCAGATTAAGGCCTTGGAGGCCTGGAAAAATGAATTTGACAGTAGACTGCCTAGTAAAGAGGCATTTATTATAGATTTTGATCTTGACTTAGAAGGTTTTCATCAAATTTTGGATGAGGCTTTTAAAGTAGAAACTAACATTAATAAATTCTTTGTTGATGTCAAAAATATAACTGATGTTAGATGGGAAAGGAAGAAAGGACAACTACAGAGTATTCAAAGCTTCAATTGGTCTACAGAGGAGGATGTGACAACATGGGATTTGAAGACAAAACCAAAGAAAAAGAAGCCTATTGAAATAGAAGATGAAATCCTATATGAAGAATAGGAAGGAACACTTGGCACTTGATCATTGAGCACAGGGAGGTTAGTAATTATAAAAGACAAGTGTAGGTTATCCTAAAATGGTTGTCACTTAATCTCAATAAAAATATTAGATACTATCCTAAACACTATCAAACAAAGGCGCCAAAATTCATGTGAAGACAAAAGAAGATCAAATTTCATCCCTTATTCTTGTCTTCTCACTGCTTGAACATTCTTTTTTTTTTGTCTTTTCTATACTTTTAGGCTTAGGTTCCTTAAACCATCCAAAGCTTGGTTCATCCTTGCTTTAAGGATTCCAAGATGGTTTAAGACCTATATATAGATCAAATGTAATAATTTTGAAGAGAGATGAAATATATTGGCAAGCCAAACTTCTAGATTTCAGTCTGTGTTTTTTGAGCTTTTAACCTTGATATGTATTGAAGCAGATATTTATGAATAAAATACAGTGCAGCTTTATTCCATATTGTTATTGTCTCTTTTCTTATTGAGTGTACTCTTTTATGTTTAATTTTTAAGCCATTTTAAGCATATTGGCTAAAAGGTAGCTATCTAATTATTTGCAAGTTTCTTCTAAGGGGAGAATTAAACCTTGTGAGTAGTTTCAGAGAGTACAACAGTAATTGAGGATTTGATATAATATTGTGGGAGTGATAGGGTAATTTTTTAGGCATTTTACCTGAGTTGTATGTAGGTTGTAAGGCATCTTACAGTACTTTTATTTGTTTATCTTTCTGTGGATTCAAATCTTCTGACTCTGTAGCCTAAGGATAGGCACTAGTCTAGGAACTTGTTTGGTAATCCATCATCATCCAAAATATCCAATACTATTCAAAATCAATTACCTTCAGAGTATATATTAAAATCAATTGTATTCATAGTGATTAGAGTTGGAGTTTGTTGATTTCTTAAACAGAAAATCAAATAGGTTATTCCTCCTAAATTCATAAGAATTGTAAAATGAAAGAAAGATGAAATTCCTTATTATGTTGTTCTTTGTCATTATTAAGATAATGATTTGGATTGTTAAGCTCATCCTTAGAATAATCTTATTTATTTGTATTATCATTTATATATCCATATAGGAACAGAGCATTCAACACATAAGCAAAATCCACTCTAAAGATACTATCAAGTCAGTAATTAATCATAGGTAAAACCTGCCTGAGTTAGTGGATCTCAAAAAAGGAGGTGATAATAGGTATCCCCAGTGTTATCAAAATACCTCATCAATTAGTTTTTTCTCTTTCTTGAGTTAGAGTATCAAAGGCATTGGAAGTCATAGAGTTATTTAAGTATTCAAGCATTTTTAGAGGCCCTGCAAGAAAAAACCCTAACAGTAAGAACAGTATGATAAGCAACATAATAGCCCTTAGATTATGCTACTATCAGTGACATATACAACTTATCATGAAATATTTGAGTTAAAACAAATTATTAAATCATTAAGCAATGCATATTAACTCTAAAAATGAACATTATAACTATGCATGATAATGAAACTATGAAGCAATATGAAGCTATGTAGAAATGGATAGCATAAAAATGCTTGAAACACCTTCAAAATATGGGCATAACAATATTACATTCAAAATTAAGGGCTTATTTTTGCTCAAAAACTTCTTCTATTTATAGAAGAAATGAGGAGAGAGAGAGAGAGAGAGAGAGGGACAAGGTTCATTAATGGAGTTTAAAAACTCATTAATGAGGTGTAAGAGAAATAAATGCCAAAGACATTGAAGAGTCATGGGCTTGAAGAATATGCATTAAATGCAAGCATTTAAGAGGCATGGAGAGGTCATATGCATTAAATTTAAGTATTTAAGAGGCATGGAGAGGGTTTGGAGTCAATCTTGACAAATTTGACTTTCTCAAGTGGGTTGAGTCCCTAATCACATTTTTAGGAATGTGACATCATTAGGAAGTGGGTTAGAGTGGGATTAAGATTAGGATTAGATTTAACATGGGGTGAATAGGTTGGGATGGGTTTGAACCCATGGTCAAGGTGGTTGAGATAGGTTAGGTTGGGGTTTAGGGGAATATTAATGAAATGAATTATATTAAATATATTCATTCAAAAATAGGAATATTAATTATTTAAACCTTTAATTTCTTTAGATGATTAATTAGGACTATAGCCAATTAATTAAATTAGTTTAGGCTAGAAGATAGGCTTTGCAAGTGATTTATAATATAAAAGGGATTTATTTAATTCCTTTTTAAATTAATTACCTTAGCCAGGTATTGATTTGAAAATGATTTGATTTAATTGAATTGTTTTGATTGGCTAAGGTGATTAATAAAATTTAGTGATTAGAGGACTTAGGAGATTAAATTTGATTTGAATGAATTATGTTAGCCAATCGAAGAGTTGTCTAGACATAATTGGGGGTATGATCACACTTAAATAAAATAGGGTTCATGGTCCGAGCAGACCAAATCCAGGTGGTTATAGAATATCATGCCTATAACCCTCCATGATAGTGGATATTTTTCCCCAAGTTGTTAGGCTGATCACCAAGAGGAC
Organism: Thuja plicata; assembly: GCA_018584345.1. Taxonomy (NCBI): domain Eukaryota; kingdom Viridiplantae; phylum Streptophyta; class Pinopsida; order Cupressales; family Cupressaceae; genus Thuja; species Thuja plicata. The sequence continues at coordinate 2,041,390 of MU226068.1, read as the reverse complement.
CTATGCTCTGATACCAATTGTTTTAATTAATAGGTACTAAGGGAGGGGTGAATCAGTCCAAAAAGATATTAAACAAATTCAACCACTAATCTAAATAACTATTGAATTAATTTCCAAACTAAAAAGCATATAACTGATGTGAATACATAAAATATATTAATATAAAGAATCCAAAAATTCATCACACATGACACAAATATTTTCTCATGGAAACCCTTGTTAGAGGGAAAAAAATCATAGTGGGGATGACACCCACAAGCTCAATAGTGCAGTAAATGAGTTTGCCTGATTAGGAGCTACAAATACCCTTTCTGAGGATTCACCCTATTAGGAGTGACTAGTACATTTTTAGGAGTACAATCGAATCAGATATGATCTACCTCGCTAGAGTATTTCAAACCTCAATAAAGAAGTTACACTGTTAAATGATTTACAAAAAAGAACCTATTAGAGTTCACTCAGTTAAGGGATTTTTCTTGCTACAACTATTAGGGAATAACAAGATTAGTAACCTAGATGTAGTAATGATTGCTTGTCAGATCCAATTTTTTCTCTGTACTCTATAATTTCTCTATGCTCTCTATCTATCAACTTTCTAATCGCAACCTCAATTTGAAATGAAACAACCCAAATTGCATCACCCAAAACAACTCTTACAACTTACTAATTTCAATATGAGTGTTTCCCTATATATAAACAACTTCTACCAACATAAAAAATATCTTCAAATTACTTTCCCGTGAAAGCACCATGAGTCAAAATGGTAATCTTAATGAATAAAATGATTTATCATGATCATGTTAAGTCAAGATTATCACGTTAAGTCAAGATAATCTCTGCAAGTTATATCTCCAAAGTATTCAAACATGTTTTGACTTCTCCAATGCAACACCTCAAATCTAACTAAAATTTTTTCATTGACCTCATAAATATCCAAAAAATTAATGTATAACCTTTATTCCATATCATCATATAATTATAAATGATCGCACATAATTTACCATTCATTGATCTATGATTTATCAACTGTTACTCAAGAACATAAGTGTTCTACATGTCTTAATGTCTCTAACAAAAAAAACTATCTCACCGATTAACCAAATGAATTGTGGTTGGAACCAATTTGCAATCTAAACATTGTGAAGCTATATATGTGATCGCTCCTCATAATTCTTCTTCTACCATGATCTCCACCAAAGTGATTTTCTTATGGTCTATCAATCTTCTGGACTTAGCCAACTTTCAGTATTACCTTCTTACCGATTGTATCTTCACTTCACCTATAGTATTGTTTGACTGTGTTGATTTAGTTTCACTATACTAACTTAGTTTTCATCAATGAAAATCAAATAAGTGATTCCATATGACTCCACCTCAATATCCATCACAATACCAACAATATCCCAACACAATACCAATAGTTTTATTCCTTAAAGAATGCTATTCAAGACCTGGTTGATTCCAATGCTATATCTATTGATGTCGATGCTAGCCATGGAAATAAATCCTTAGCACATCCTAACCAAAACCTATAGATTTATACCAATCTATTACCTTCTCATTCTACCAACACCATTTCCCAACCTTCTTCCTCTTCTACATAGATTATCTATGATGAAAATATGGAAGAAGATAACCATGTTGAAGATGAACCCCTGCCTAAACATCAACCCCCACCTAAACTGAAACCTCAACCTAGTAGACAACTTTCTATTACCTTTTACAATTATGAAATGATTAAATCTCCTTATGGTCCTCTTTATATTGCTACTAGGGTTGCTTACACTCCTAACTATGGTAGTCTTATTAATTGTACTTACATGATGAATGTTATAATTGAAGAGCATCCTTTTAATAAACACTTGTAATGAGATTTCTATGATATGACACATGCTTGGATTCACACTTTTAATTTCTTTCTTTATCATCCCCATGGTTCTATTTCCTTTCCTATAGAAATTTGTGGTAAAGTTGTGGATAGTACCTTTATTTGTATTCCTACTTCCTATCAGTTTCATGTTAAGTTTGGTTTTCCCTAGTTTCCCTCTATGAAATTTGTAGCTTATCCTATCCATAAATTCCTTAAGTTTCCTCATGATGGTGAGATCAAGACCATTAACCATATCATTCTTGTAGGCCTCAAGACTATGTTGATCTTGATTTCTTTTGGCCTTCTTTACCTATGACACCTCCAACCTGTCCTAATTACCTTTTTCAATCTTATCAAGCCTTTAAATATAGAAATATAATTGAATTGAGTTTACCCAAGCTTGGTCCTACTTGTGGTCTTTTACCTATTCCACTGGTTCCTCCTTTGTTAGATTCTTCAACTTCTTTTGAGCAACCTCATATTCCTATCTCTCAACCTAGTATGGTTCCTTCAATTCCCCCTTCACAGGGAGAAAAGGACCCAATGTTGATTGATCTCACTCAACCTCCTATCTCTAGAAAGACCAAACATAACTAGCATGCCCATGAACAACAAAAGAAGTGTATCTCTAAAGCCAAGGCATGTGTGCATGCTTCCCAAAATATTTTACCTTCCTTTGACTAGCCCATGCTTCAACCTATGGAGGAAGTTAAAAATCATAACATATTCAAATGAATAAACATGATGATTTTATTCATATTTTGGATTCTATTGTGATTAATCTTGATGAAGAAGATAACCTTGATGATAATATTGATGCTAAAAATGATTCACATGCTAGTGATTGTGATGAATATGAGACTATTGATCTTGATCATGATTTTCCTAACATGCTTTCAAAATAATTATTAATCAATCCTAGTACCAAACATAGTGAACCACAACATGGTCCTTGTTTGGAACTGGAAATTGTTCCTACAGTGTTGTTTGTTTCTCCTCTTTCTATTTACCCACCATCTCTAAATGATACAGACTAAGATGGGCGGGTAGGTGATGCGCTTGATTGGCTTCTCTAGTATGGTAGTCTTTGAGTGTTTTCCTATCGTGTTGTGTTTCCCCCATGATGTGTTGGTGTTTAAAAATGATTTTATGCTTTGAAAGCTACCAATATACCTGTGGATATATTTTAAAGAGTGGTTAATTCCAAAAATGGGAAATCTAAGGTAATTGGACCACCTAAAGGGGCATGACTGCCCTCTACACTTTTGGTTTTGCAAGACTAATGTGGGTACACCTAATCCAGCTCAACATATGACACTTTACAACTTTCTCTCAATTTAGAATAGAAGAAAATGATAATAAAATGTTGAATAAAAACCACTCATTCATTAGTTCTTAATTATCATGAAGAACATACAACAACATCCATAAAACTTATGAGTATTTTCAAGTAATTTTACATTTGCAAAATATAGCCAAACCCAACCAAATATGCATCACTATAGAAAGTACTAATCTCTAACCAGTGCCTTATCCATTGGGAAATATCTTTTATGCAAATGTAGAATAAAGAAACCAACTATTGTCAAAGATTCAAAGCCATAAATACAACTGACCCAAACCCATACTTATTATAAGATCCTTGTGTACACCAAAAATGAATCTATGTTTTGTCTAGAGCAATATTTAGTTTGATCCTAGATCGATACTCAGGAATAACAACATACATATAGGTTAACTCTATGCAATGAATTAGAAAATTCACAACTCATTAGATAGACACAAAGGAGAGATTAAAATATGGATATTTGTATTAAGTATAAAGAATCATGTTCATGTATACAAAATGCTTCAGATATACACTACTTCAATAACTGTAAAAGACCCAAAACTTTATATTTCTATTATGACACAATCCAATACAATCTATTATATCCCTGACTGAAAAACTCATATACAACTTGATAACTCTATTTTTTCAGACCTTTCTAAATGATCATGGAAATCCTTTTACAGAGAAAGGATTGCAACAAGCTTCAGATCATTTGGAAAAATACAAAATGATGACGCATTATGTAAGACAAAATTACAACAAGACCAAAACCCAAATTGTTACAAGATTTCAAAATCAATTTGTCATTGTACCGCATGGCCTTTGCAACAACTTGAAAACTATTTTTCCTTTTCCAAGTGTAAACATTGTCTTGATTCTCATAGGTACAAGATCTATTTCCAGCTGTTGACAACCTCAAAATGTTTAAGAAATACCACCTATTGAAAGACCAGTGGATTGTTCCTACTGCTTTTATTCATATGAAGTGTACCTACCCTTTCATGCTGCAAACACCTCATCAATAGGCCAAGGGAAGTTAACAATTTCAACCTTCTTGTTGTTTAACTCGTCCCATTCTGTTTTCATTAACTGAACTTCATTTCTCCAAAATAAAAAATGAGACTTCACATTTTAAACTGTCTCCACGATTTGAACAAACAAAATAGTACACTTAAGATTTATGATGCTATTTAGTCTTATAGATAATTCATCATTCATCTCTCCCATATGTTTTCCCTTACTTTTCAATTTTCCATTTTTCTTCAAGATGCTGGGAAATATCTCAAAACAAACTATGGCGTATTCCCTCCTTAATACCTTTTCTCTTCTCTGGATGCTAACTCTTCTTATTTCAAATTCTAACAAGCTTTTAAAAAACTTGTAGGTGGTCCAAACAAAATTCCAAAAATTCATAAATGCAATCCAAAGGATTAGATTCATCCATCTACTCTCCTGCAGAAAGAAACACAGAGCTACCATTTCAAAACCCTCAGGAAGATATTTTGAAATTCAAAAATTTATTATAATGGTCATTCCTAGTGTGAAAGTTACAATAAATGGCCCATATCAAACATTATATCCATCTTTAAAACACAGTCATCAATGATCCTTTAAAACACTAGCACACCCAGGAAAATGAAACACCTAAACCTAATCAACAACTCCTCAGACATCCACGTGACACACATTATTAGCCTTGGAAATTCTTTATCCTTCTTTACCTGCATTGACTAACCTAGATAGGTGTCACTTAGGTGTGATTCTACAAAGACTATCCATCATGCTACTCATGATCAAGGCATCATGCCTACCATTAGATTGAATCAGATTTGTTTTACCCTTATCATTCTTTGAAAACATGGACCCACGATCTCAGCTGGCTACATGTCAAATGGGCGTGATTTTGTGATGAATATCTTGCATGCACCTCCACATAAAGGCATCATGTCATACATTATATTTTCTCATATTTGCATGATAATTTACCTTTCAGTCCCACTTAGGGAAAGATCTCTGATGGACACCTATCAGCAAGGCATTATCCCATGGTGAATAAATAGTCCTCATCTTCTATTCAAGCCATTACTCCTACTATTAGATCATCTTTGATCTAACCCCACATTAACTTCCTCTAGGATTTGAAATTGATGGCCCCATAGCCCAGGCTAGACACATGACACTTAGATGTGTTTCCTTGAAGAATAAACATCGTGCACCTCCTGTTCCAGGTATTACTCCTGCCATCCAATTAAATATGATATAACTGTCCTTTATCCACTGACCCCACTTAGGCAATATCTCTAGGTAGACACCTATCAACATGGCATGATTTCATGATGGATGAAAAACATGATCTTTTTATCAAGGCATCACACCTACCATCAGATCAAAAAAAAATTGTTTGACACTTTACTTTCCCTTAGCCATGACACTTTCCACATGTCACAAAGGCACGTTTCTATGAAGAATATCTTACCTCCATCTTTTGATCCCAGAATAACACCAACCATTAGATTAAAAAATATTTGATCAAACCTTGTCCTTGCCACTAGCTTTGAAGATGTCGGACCCACAATCTCATATGGACACTTGTCATCATTTTGTGATACCACTATGAGTATTTTTGGTGCATCTTTCCTTCAAAAATTAAGCCTATCATTGGATCAAAAATAAATTTCTTGACATCTTGTATTAAATAAAACACCATAGGGACTTAGGACTTAGGAAAAATTAACATGTAGACCCCTCTAGGAAACATGACTTAGAAGTAAAAGGCCCCGCTTACAGAAACTTAAGACACGTGACATAAAACAACTTAAGTGACTGAAAAAGTAATGCATAAACATAAATAACATGGATACTTAGGGTTTTTGAATGAAGAGGTAACCGAGGGTTTGATAAAGTGATAACTTAGTGTTTAAGGCCATTCAAATAAAAAGGAAGTCAGGGGAACACATAAAAATATGATACCAAGACTTACACCAAGAAAAACAATTTGTAGTCCTAATAGTGGCCCTAATTAGGGATGTGAGTCTCTTGTAAACACAACAAGATCTCAAAATCTCAGGGTTAAGTAGACCATCTAAAGAAAGAAAACTACCCTACAACACACAACCAAACACATAAACTATAGAAATAAAAACACCAAAAACAAAGACATTTATAGCCTACTGTTCAATGATATTAAGAACTTCACGAGAAGTATAATTTTTGAAATTGTCCATGAACTAGCCATTCCAAAATGTTTCCAACTAAATCATTGATAATGTCAGAATCAAAGTCCCTTTTACTATCAATGATCTATGGTCAAGAAACCAAATAGGATCAAATTTACTATGTTTTCCCTTACCCTTTAGCATTCCATTCCACATCAGGAAAAAATCACAAATCTCAAAACTCCTTACAGTGGTTATTCTATCATATAAATTCTTACATTTGAGCTGCAATTTGACATTTTTATCATGTGCCTCCCTCTTTGACTCATCCAACTATATCAATTCATCCATCCTAATTCTCATTTCATCATTCAATTCCTCATCATAAATTTGGATGAACTTGTACATCTGCAACAGATTATTCTATGGAAACCTAGCATGTATACCATATACTAGGTCAAAGGGTGCACAACCAATAGCTTTCTACACTGTCACTCTATCATCCCACAGTGCTTTTTGCAATTTAAATCCCAAGCCTTTTTATTTTTGTCCAACACTCTTTTCAAAATTTTCACAAGGATTTTATATCTGGATTCAACTTACCCATTCCCTTATGGGTCATATGGGTAAAAATAAGAAATTTTGGTCCCTATAGCTGGTAGAAATTATTAAATTCTTCAAATCTGAAGCACATTACATTATCTACCACTATATTTTCTAGGCAACCAAACCTAGTGAGGATATTTTTCAACATAAAATAAATTACAACCTTACTGGTGGCTCTCTTAGTGGGAATATCTTCAGCCCACTTAGTAAAATAATCAATTACCACCAGAATCTATGAGTGTCCTCTACTAGATTTGTTGGGAATTTATCCAATAAAGCCCATTCCCCACTTTTTAAAAGTTGCTTCAACTGTGGCATGTTTTAAATATAATTTTCCATCAAATTTGAGCTTACCTACAAATATTTGGCAAGCATCACTTTTTTTGACAAAATGGTGGGCATCCTTAAAAATAGTAGGCCACCAAAAACTAGATCTCAAAATCTTATGTGTAGTGGTCTTCGCCATGCAATTCCCCCCACATACACCATTATGCACTTGTTCTAACAGGTCCCTAGACTTGTTATAGTCTACACATTTAAGCATGACTCCTTCATTGCTTCTCCACCACAACTCATCTTTCACAATGGCATACTTAACAACATGCAACTTGATTGTTCTCTTTCTATTTTCATCCATCTCAGAGGGGGAAATCATTCTCTACAAGTATCTAGTAATATCTTTGTACCATTCACAATAATACATATCACAAATTTAAGGCCTTTGCTCCTCTTCCAACATGTTTACATGATTAGAATCTAAGTTTCTCTGAACCATAAGTTTTGAAAGTCCTAGGTGTCTAACCAATTTTGTGATTTGAATATCTATATTGGATTTTTGGATTCAGTTTATCCATCTACATCTTCTACCTGAGACTTCCTGTTGTACCAAAATGTCCTTCACAACAACACTAGACACATAAGAAACTATGGTCACTCCCACCAAATAACATCTAAAATCCTTAACATCTTTTACTAAAGCATATGCCTATTTATCCATGATGTCATATTTCATTTATGTTTCAAAACCCTCTAAATTTTTTTGTAACAATACTACAGCTATAGTATGGTATGAAGCAAAGGAGAAACTTTTCATAGGCTTTCTATAATCAGGTCTCCATAAGATAGGGGAATCCTTAATAGCTTTCTTAATGTCTGAAGAAGCTTTAGATGCTTCTTCATTCCATTCTACCTTAGCTCCTTTCTTCAACATTTTATAAATTGGAGTACTGGTTTCTGCAAAGTTTGTAATAAATCTTATCAAAAAATTTACCTGTCCAAAGAAAGACTGGATGCCTTTGACATTCTTAGGTTGAGGAACCTTGTCAATGGAAAAAAATATTTCAGGGTCAATCTTGAATCCATCCTTAGACACAATATTCCCTATAATATTTCCCTCTATGACCCCAAAAGCACATTTCTTTGGGTTAAGTTAAACCCTATACTCCAAAGCTCTTACAAAAAAAATTTTAAGATGACCGCAGTGTTGAACTTCCTCTACTGAATAGGCTATAAGATCATCTTTGTACACTACTAATAATGTATTTATAAAATATGAAAATGCCACATCCATGGCTCTTTGAAAAATTTCCCCAGCATTGTCAAGCTAAAAGCCATTCTAACATATACATAAGTGTTAGAATAGTCCCAAAGGATAACTAAGAGGGGTGGGGGGGGTGAATCAGTTATCAATAACTTTAATTCTTTTTCCTCTCTAACTCTAGAATACAAAAAAGTAAATGCTCAATCAGATAACATAGTACACAACACACAATTTGATTATGGGGAAACTAAATGGTAAAAACCTCGGTGGGAATTAGCACCCACAATGAACTATACTTATTTATAGTAATCCCTATTAGAAGATATTTAAACCCTATTAGGAGTTTTAATTTACAATGCAATAAGTATAGTGACTTGGTTAAGGGTCCGACCCTGTTAGGAGTCTTTTACAAATAACCCTGTTAGGGGTGGCAGACTCACTGTCCAAAAGCTCACTGCTTAATGGTGAAGGCTACAACCTTCTGTATAATAGATATGCACTATATCTAATGATGAACTATAGAGTAGACCTGTTATCTTGATTATTTCCAGTGTATTACAACCTTTTACTTCTGCTTCACATAGACTCTTGATGAATGAACCACATCTTATATTCTGCTCTATGCATCTTCTAACTCTTTTCATATCATTCACACTTAGCATATCACAATTGAATTTCTATAAGTATCTTTCTCAAAGTATGAGATCATGGGACCTATGAGACAACTCTTCATAAAATCCTTGTTGGCTCTACTAAGAACACAAGCATAATTACAACCATGCAATTATAAACTGAATAGACGTGACGCTTCACTAAGTTGGCTTCACCAAACCAACTCAAAAAACATGATCTTGATGTAATATGATAGAAACATTTAACCAAAGATAGTTAACTCATAAATAACCATGAATATATTCATGCATACCCTGAAGATAGGCACAACTCAAGAAACATGTCAAATATGTCGGCTCTATACAGATACACTTCCAGAACTGTAACTGCCAATAACAGAATTACACAACTTGATGGAAACATCATATCTAGATCTACATGTATGATCATAACATAATAAACATGTCAAAAACATGTATCTAACCATGCAAGTCTTCATGTCATGATTCTGACAAGTACATATAGAATTACTACTGTGTATTATATGTTGTCATCAATGACAAACATACAATCAATCAATTGAACATGATCAAATCTCCAACAATCTCCCCCTTTGATATTGATGGAAACATATGATATCAAAAACATCTGTTGTTCATGGTGTCCTCTTTCTTTTACTATCTTCTCAATATCCTCATCAAAGATTTCTCTATACTGTTGCAGTTCCTCTGACTATGTTTTTGTTCCATGTATATACTCCCCCAGAGTATATGCTCCCCCTTAGTTTATACTCCCCCTTTGACATCAATGGCAAAGGGTGCCATAGATCTTTAGCCACAGCTACTACTCTAGAAGTAGAGTAGTCAACCATTAATCAGTCACTTAATGACTGATGATCTTGCTGCTTCTTCTAAACAGACTCAGGAGAGGGAATTACTCCCAAATTTTCCCTGAGATACTCAAAAGTATCCTTTGATAAGGGCTTTCTGAAAATATCTGCCAACTATTCTTTGGTGCTTACACAGTCCAATTTCACTTCTTTGTCTGTAACCCTTTCTCTTAAAAAAGGGTATTTGATCTCTATGTGTTTTTTCTTTGTGTGCATCACAGGGTTCTTAGATATGTTGATAGTGCTAATATTATCATAGTGAATAACAAAAGGAAAATCAACCTAAATGCCAAAGTCTTTAACCATCTTCTTGATCCAAACCATGGTTGAACAATTCAGTGCTACTGCAACATATTCAGCTTTTGCTGTTGACTGGGAAATACAGTTCTACTTCTTGCTTATCAATGAAACCAACCTGTCTCCAAGAAATAATGCTCCTCCTGAAGTGCTCTTCCTATCATCAATACATCCTGCCCAATCTGCATCTGTATACACATGAAATTTTACATTCTTTGATTTAGGATACCATAAACCATAGTCTACAGTTCCCTTTAGATATCTGAATATCCTCTTGATTTCCATTAGGTGATTCTTCTTGGGTTCAGCTACAAATCTTCCAACAATGCCAACTGCATTAGATATGTCAGGTCTAGATTGAGTTAAATAAATGAGTTTACCAATCATAGATTTGTACAATGTCTATTCAACTATTGTGGAATCATCATCTTTTGAAAGCTTGCTTCCTGTTATCATGGGAGTGCATACTGGCATACAGTCTTCCATCTGGAAGGTCTTCATTATTTCTTTCACATATTTTGACTGATTAATGAATATACCTTTATCTTTTTTCTTTACATTCAGTCCCAAAAAGTATTTTATAGGACCAATCATGCTCATTTCAAATTCATTCTGCATTTCTTTTGCAAATGTTGTACTAAGCTTGTCATTACCTCCGAAGATAATGTCATCAACAAATATGGCAACTAATAATAATCCATCAGGTGTCTCTCTTGTGAATAGGTTATAATTTTTTGCTCCTTTCTTGAATCCAATATTGGTAAGATAACCATCAAGTATCTCATACCAAGCTCTTGGGGCCTGTTTAAGACCATAGAGTCCTTTCTTCAATTTGCATACCATGTGAGGTTCATCTGAAAGATTAAATCCCTTAGGTTGTTCTATGTAGACTTCTTCATTCAAGTCCCATTCAGAAAAGCTGATTTTACATCCATTTGATAAACTTTAAAGTCTTTGAATGTATCATATGCCAAAAAAAATTTAATGGCTTCCAGTCTGCTCACTGGGGAAAATGTATTAGTGTAGTTTATTCCTTCTCTCTATGCATATCATTTACATACCAATCTTTCTTTGTTTGTAACTACTGTACCATCTTCATTCATCTTGTTTCTAAATACCCACTTTGTTCCAATCACATTTTTGTCACTGGGTCTAGCGACCGATTCCCATGTATCATTTTTAATTATCTGATCTAATTCTTCTGTCATTGCATTATTCCAATCAGAATCATTACAAGCATCTTCAACACTTAAAGGTTCAATCTGTGAAAGTAAACATACCTCTTCATCCATTTCCAAACTTTTTTCATTTGATCTGGTCAAAACACTCCTACTCTGATATCCAATGATATCATCTTTAGAGTGGTATCTACATGTAAAATTTGGAACCTTAGCTGTGACTTCTTCTATAATATGTGATTCTTGTCTGCTTGATTCAGGGTCATTGCATGAGACATCAATGCAATCAAACATTTCTTCAATAACAATATCTTTACTGCTAGGCCTGGGTTCATCTTCAATCATAGGTGCATATTCATAGTATCTTTCTTGAACCA
>MU226068.1:1983492-2014537 GCA_018584345.1 Thuja plicata | reverse complement strand
GAGTATTATTTCCTTTTACTCTAGTTGCTTAAGCGTCTCTTAGGTGCATTATTAATTAATTCTTAATTAATAATGCGCATCCTAGTATTTCCCTTTTAGGGTTTCGTTCACCTTTTTAAGGTTGAACTTTGTAATTGTTTTTCATTAACTCAGTTGATATTTTTTTCTCTCACATTTTGAGTAAACTTCTGGGTTTCGCTTTTTCCATTTTGTTGTTTCATTCTTGTGACAGGTTTATTGCATGCAGTTGGATCTTGGAGTTGAATCTGATATTTCATCAGTTTCTACAAAAACATGGGACACAATTGTAAGATCACCAAGACACTAAGACAATATATTAAGACAGTAAAAATTAAACAAAAACAAATGAGAGAAAGAGTGACCTAGACACTCTTTTAATGTGGAAATTTGTGTCTCAACCTTAATTTTACATAAGGCTACTATTATAGTAAGTTTACTTTTAAGCACGGATTGATCCAAGATTTTCCTGAAAGATATGAATTGGCTAGATAAGAATGCTGGTAAATTTTCATTGCAAGAATCATTTCTAGATTTAAAGATATAAAGTTTCCACTTTTGATAGTTTCGTTTGAAAGTTTCAAAGTCAATTGTTAAGGCCTTAGAGACTTCTGATGGACCTAAAAGTGGTCATAACCAGCATAGTGGGTTATAGCTTGATAGAGCACATCATGATCTTGTTGGTGCTTCGAACAATTTGTCAATCAAACTCCCGAATCAAAATTTTTGGCCTCTAAAAGTTGGGTCTCCTAAAATGGGAAACATAAAAACATGTTGGAAACATAAATGAGTTAAGTGAATTTATGAAAATAAACCTCATATTCTTGAAATATAATTCACAAGTTTAAATCTCACAAGAAGTAAGATATGTACACCTCAATTGTAGCATAGTTAAGTGCCTCCCACAAGGAATATAAGGTAGACGCATATTACTATAAGCCAAGGGTATTTGCAAAAGTAACCCAAAAAAGAGAAAAATAATGAGATCAACATCCATACATTTTTGTACAAGAAATACAAAACAAATTTTCTTACATTTAGTGAATTGCCTTCCTCACTACCTTCACTTGAACCTTCACTACCACTGTCCCCATTGAAACTGATAGTTCTATTTAGATCACTAACATATAAGTTATAAACATAAGAAGGTAATAAAATGGGAGTTGCCTATAACAAAAACTGATTTATCTAAGTAGCACCCTAGACCTTCCCACTGATTATTAAAGTTTAATAATTTTATCAAATTTAGAAGCTTTGAATATCTACCTTTGTGAGAAGGCACCATTTGAAGTACCAGGTGTTTCTTTCCACCCTCTCCTTTACTTGTAACTATTTTGAGCTTTCCCAAATTTTCTTTTACCCTCTTCATTGAATTATGTCCTTTACCTCCCAAGGACTTTGGCTCTGCATCTGTGTTTTGTGCAACTGAAGTCTGTCCATAGAAAGTAGATATCAAATTTCAATTCAAAACATTTATTAAAAGATTAGAACATTAACAACTGAGTGCTAAAAACTCTTATGATCATTTTCCATATAATTACTACCTACAATATTTCAGTAATTACCATTACAACATCTATAGGATTGCCATTTGATGGGATTCCATATTGAGTGAATGTGTGTGCACCCTAAAGTTGCAATCAAGACCACAATGTTAGAAAATTAGGATAGTAAAATAGGCCATATGTCCACAATAAAAATAGACAAAAATACATGCTAAACTCTAGGTAACAAAAGGGAGTGACCATCTACTTCATTATTGACTTACCTGAAAAGAAAAATCACATAGACAGATGCATACTTTAAAATTATAAGTATTAAATATTTGAAAAGATAACAATAACAAAACTCAAGGTATTAGAACTTACAAAAGGTACTGATGGATGGCCATAAATTCCTCCATATGGATACATAGAAGCATAGGGAGGAGTTGTTCCATAAGGTGGCATTAAATTTCATTCATCAAAGCACTGAACACATCTGGACCATCACCCCATCTGACAGATAAAAATAGCAATGATGTTAAGCACAGCTAATTCTGTAAAGTGAGTCAATTCCATTAATTGGAAGAAAAAATTTTAAAAATCAAAATGGAGATGGTAGGGAATGCCTTTAGTTTCAAAATTCAATTAAGATAAAAATGGTATAGTAAAATGAATTCTTACCTTACATTTGTTGGATGTGGTATTACTTTTGCTTTTTCACCTTATATTTTACCACCAAATTGGGCATTGCGATGGTGTGAAATGTTGTTAAAAAAAATATTTTGATCTTCTCTTTTTTTCGAGAGTAGTTTAACATTCTCTACTTAAAAAGGCCAACCACATGAAGGTGGAAGCTCATGTGGTCCTTCCTAGGAGTCTCTTATGACCCTTTACGAAACTTTAAGATCTCTACGATGTATTCTTAGGGATTGCAAAGGGTCATAAAGGGTCATAAGGGATCCTAAGACACAACACCTAAGAAACATAAATGTAGGAATCATGGTCATAATTGTTTGGAGACACAACATAATTTAGTGGTATACCACTCAATTATGTTGTGTCTCCAAACAATTGTGACCATCATATCTACATTTATGTTTCTCACCTGTTGTGATATCTACATTTATGTTTCCCAGCTATCATGTTTATGTGCATGTTCTTTATGTGTTGGCTTCTCTCCCTCGCATCCAAAATAGGATAACAGTTTAGTCCCTTTGGAAGCTGGTCAGTGTTGCCTTCAAGACCATCAAGATCGTCAACTACATAATTAGCCAACAAAACATAATCAAAATATATAATTTTCAAACATCAACCATTAGGTGGAATGATATTAGCTCAAATTCTATTATATTCCAACTACCATAAGTGAGGTGTCATTCTTTGGGGCTTTGATCTATTCTCTTCTTTCCCATTAAAAAGATGTTTTTTTCGTACTTTGATACTTATGATTTCTGGGGAGGAAGTGCCTATACCCATCAAACACTTTCTTTCTTAAACTTTTGGAATGATGAGATTTCATCTTTGGACCACACATTGGATATGAAAATTTTCCCTTTGTTTGAATACCTACAAGATAAAATACAATTGGATTAAATATGTGAATTTTTAGAATTAGGATTATTGCGTACAACTAGAATTCACCATAACATACTACAGAAATGTGTCAACCCTGGAGCATCATGAATTGTCCACACAAGCATTGTATGGAATTCAAATTGTCTTTCTCCAATTGATCTAGAGATGTCATACATAGTGAAACCATTCCATAACACCAACAGCTCGTCGATAAGAGGTGCAATATATACATTCATATCTTTCACTTGGTACTTACCTAGTTGAATTAACAACATCAAATAATTATTGTAACCATTTCACTCCAAGACTTATAATTAAATGTAGATAACTATAAAATTATAAAATACCTGGAACAATCCTTGCCAACATAATGTGCTCCCTCTTTATTGACATCCATGGTGGAAGGTTATTGTTGATAACAAAAATAGGAATGACCCTCAAAGCTTGAACATGAAAACATTAGTAGGTTAGCACATAAGATCAATTCAAAAGCATCTAAAAGAGAAAGAAATCAACAAAGAACTCAACATAACATCAGATTGAGCTTAAAAACAAGTAAGGATGCACCCTATTCTACTCATTTTGATTTACTCTTTTAGATTGAATGTAGGTGTGCTCTCTCAAACACACAAAATGCAATGGATCCCCATGCAATGCAAGACTGACAAACAAGAAGAAAGATTCAAGAGCTAGTATGAAGAACTAGTCTCAAATCTTATTCAAGATGATATTCTAAGCTATGAAAATGATATGCAAGACAATTGAAATGAACTATGATTCATTAAACATTAGCCTAGCATGTAACTTCTAGATGATTTAAGCATGAAAACATGAAACTAGCAATGAGAACATACAATCTAGAGCTATGCTAACATAATAACAATGCAAAATTGAGAGATGAAAATATGAGAGGAGAAGGCCTCTATTTATAGAGTTTTTGGAGATAGGAAGAGGCTTGGATGAAGTGGCACCTATGTGGCATCCACATAAGAGCCACATAGGAGACACATAGACTTGAAAATATGGCCAATTTTGAGTCAAAGTTGGCATTTAATATTGAGTAGCTCAATATTTGAAAAGGGGAGACAAAGTTGTAAGAAGGAATTAAAGAGGAATGGGTTCCCATTTTGGAGAGAATTTCCCCATGTGGGTGAGAAAAATCAGAGACAACCAAGGCACTACAATTTGGGTCTACCACTGTTTTATAAAAAGGTACTTTGACTAGCCATGAAATGGCACCAAACATCAAACAATGGCTATATAAAGATCCACCACCCAAGGACACAAGTCACCTCAATTACTTCAAAGATAAGTACCTTGCAACACACAAACTAGTGACAGAAAAATGGAACTATCAAGGAGATGGACTTGGTTATGAAGAGTAAGGAATGAAATATCCTATTATACCTACCTAACTACAAAAGCACCTAGGCCTTGGCATGGGCTCTAACATGAATGGGGGAACCAATGAAAACATCTTTGCCTCTTTTCCATCCCTGGGAAAAATTCCTGACATCGAAGATATCCTGGAAGAGAAAGTTGTGAGAGCTTATGAAAATATTTTCGATGATGAAACCTTCCTGGGAAATGTTGTCCTACAATAACTTTCCATCCTCTTCATTGAACTTCCCCTCCGCCATCCTGAACTCATAGACTAGGACCAACCAAGTGTTGTACACGTTGATGAGTTCCAAAGTGAGGATGCGCTCCTAAGCTTTATGGGAGCAATTGAGCAAAGCAGTGACTAGGGGCAAGACTCAGCATACGTCTACAAACTGGACCCAAAGGCATACTTTGGGGAAGAGGAGAAATTTAGCCACAAAAATGAAATAGAAAACAAAAAGAGAAAAAGAGAAAAATCAATCCCCTAGCGAAAACCCCTCTGGGGCGCTATCTGATCATAAAAAAATAAAAATAAAGGGCATATCCCCTAGCGAAAACCTCTCTAAGGTGCTAGAGGATGAAGATTCTCCTCTTCCTCTTATCTAAGATTACAGACCTGAATAGTCATCAATTCTCATTGAAGAATAAATACTTGTCAACCTGGGTACCAAAGAAAATCCCACCATCACATACATAGCAGCATCTCTGACTGAAGTAGAAGAAAGTGATCTTGTCACTTTATTAAAGGAATCCATCAGCAAGTTTGCATGGTCTTACTCCCACATACCGGGGTTAGATCCCAACTTGTTGGTTCTCCATCTAGCAGTGGACCTGAACATCAAACCTATCAAGAAAAAGCTTAGAAAGATGCACCCTAAAGTGGCACTACTTGTCAAAGCAGAGCTAGAAAAGTTACTCCAAGCCAAGATCATCTGCCCCATTGACTATTCTAACTGGATCTCTAATATGGTGCCCATCTCTAAGCCTGATAAATCAATCAGGATATGTACAGATTTTAGAGATCTCAATAAGCCATGTCCCAAGTATGATTTCCCCTTGCCAAACATAGACATGATTATGGATCTCACAGCAGGACATGAGATGTTGTCACTCATGGACGGCTTTTTTGGATATAATCAGATCTGCATTACTGAAGAAGATCAACATAAGATAACATTCACAACCCCTTGGGGCACCTTCTACTATAATATGATGGCTTTTGGCTTAAAGAATGTTGGGACGACCTATCAAAGAGCCATGATTATCATTTTTAACGACATGATTCACAAGATCCTTGAGGACTATGTGGATGATATCTTGGAAAAATCAGTAAAAAGGGAAGATCACCTAGATGTTTTGGAATGCATCTTTGATAGAATTGGACACTACTGCTTAATGCTCAACCCTAATAAATATGTTTTTGGAGTCACATAAGGCAAATTGTTGGGGTTTATTATATCAAGATGAAGCATTAAAATCAATTCAAAGAAAGTACAAGCTATCATAGAGATGCCTCCACCAAAAACACTTCAACAACTACATAGCCTCCAAGGAAAGCTAAAATATGTGTGTAATTTCATCTCTCAACTAGCAGACAAGTTCCAACCATTCACTCATCTCATGCGAAAACATAATACATTCAAGTGGGATCATTAGTGTAAGAAGAGTTTTGACAAAATCAAAGAATACTTGGCTAATCCACCCATCTTGGTAAAAATTGTACCTGGTCGACCACTCATCCTATACATCTCTGGTAAAACCCTAGCTAGGAACCTATTAATCCTACCCTAAAGCCTACCCTATTCCTACCCTATTCCCATCACTTCATTTCCTAAGTATACTTCCCCACCTAACTATCCTTTAACCATGCTTAATGGGTGATTCCTAACCTTTTTGAGGCTAATGTAATGCTCACCCACATGGGGAAATTCTCTCCAAAATGGGCACCCATTCCTCTTTAATTCCTTCTTACAACTTTGTCTCCCCTTTTCAAATATTGAGATACTCAATATTAAATGCCAACTTTGACTCAAAATTGGCCATATTTTCAAGTCTATGTGTCTCCTATGTGGCTCTTATGTGGATTCCTTATAGGTGCCACTTCATCCAAGCCTCTTCCTCTCCAAAAACTCTATAAATAGAGGCCTTCTCCTCTCATATTTTCATCTCTTAATTTTGCATTGTTATTATGTTAGCATAGCTCTAGATTTTATGTTCTCATTGCTAGTTTCATGTTTTCATGCTTAAATCATCTAGAAGTTACATTCTAGGCTAATGTTTAATAATTAATAGTTCATTTCAATTGTCTTGCATATCATTTTCATAGCTTAGAATATCATAATGAAGAAGATTTGAGACTAGTTCTTCATACTAGCTCTTGAATCTTTCTTCTTGTTTGTCAATCTTGCATTGCATGGGGATCCATTTCATTTTGTGTGTTTGAGAGAGCACACCTACATTCAATCTAAAAGAGAAAATAAAAATGAGTAGAATAGGGTGCATTCTTACTTGTTTTAAAGCTCAATCTGATGTTATGTTGAGTTCTTTGTTGATTGCTAGCTCTTTTACATGTTTTTGAATTGATCTTATGTGCTAACCCACGAATGTTTTCATATTTGAGCTTGCTCCCAATATATTGAAGAATTCCTCGTACACATTCTAGCACACCTGGTGGGACCCATGTCCCTAAAATTTCTAATTTCTTGTCTTTCCTTCTTCAAATTTCACCAAGCAGGCGGATCAGCGTCTGCATTTTACGCAGAGGAATCTTCACAAATGTCGGTTCTCCCTGAATTGTCATTTGACATCTAAGTTGAACCAGTGTCTCTGCTCTGCACTGGTGTCTCCGCCTAGAATAGCTAGTTTGAGACGTTGCAAACACAACTTTTTAGATTATCAGGATTTTTGGTTTTCCCACTGATTTTAGGCGTCTTATTGAACTGCCTCACAATAGGTGTGTAATATTCATGCTCAAGGCCTTTCTTAAGAATGGTTCATTCAATCTAAGGACTACTTTTCCCATTATTAGGTGCATTTATCTTGTCAACCCAGGGACGTATACTTGAAATGGTCGGCACGATATGTGCACTCAGTTCCTTAAGGAGTCATTCTGCTTATGCTGCAAGAAGGTAAAAATGCATAAAAGAAACCTACACTAGTGCTGCAGGAAAAGAATAAATTTATCTTCTTACTAGAATGAATGCTATAAATTGCAACTCTATTGAAACCTATGATTTCAACCTAGAACATCCATTATAACTATTCTTGGAGATGTTGTAGGAACATTCATAGGGTACAATGCTATAGGAAGAAATTGTAACTTCTATTTGAAATACTGGAAATGCTGGAAATAAAATCTATTCTATTCTAACCTATTCCACCTCCCAAGTGGGCCCCCTTGGTCGGTTTCTACTAGACTATTAACATAGAACATAAACCAAGAACTATTTCATTGCATTTCAAAAACTCATTACATAGAAACAATACATGGAACTTGAAATAGATTGCTGTATAACAATTTTCTTCCAAAAACTTCTGTCTCTATTTTTTTCTAGCTAACCTCAAACTATCAGTCCAATCCCTATATATAGAGGATCAAACACTTATTACAAAAATAGAAAAGAAACTATCTTGCTGAAAACATGTCGGAGAAGGAAATGTAACAGCCCGCGGTGTGGGTAGTAAAGCTCGGGCGACCAGTTCAACATAGTAAAGTGCAGAGGAAATATAGGCACACTACATCCCCATGTCTTGGAATAATGGCTCCATTATAGCAGCCATGTTTCCTGGTGTTGTAATGATCATTCCACCATAGCTGGTCCTCAACAGTCCTCCTTGAATGTTTTCGACCACTCTCTAGCCACTTTCTCTCCTGTCAAGTCAGTTATGATGCCGAAATATTCATGCAACAAGCTTAATCAAATTAAATAACCATAAATTAGAACATAGATTCTGATGGTTTTATGAAATACTGCACTATATGTATAATATTAGGAAAATATGTCACAAACATCTACCCATGGTTTATTAGTTATATCTGGACTTTATCACAAGTTTTGACTGGCTAGGCTCTCAAATGTTTTGACAAAAACTAGAACAGAGTATTAAAATTATACAAAACAAAGGAAATAATTTGGCCTTATCATCTGCCCCTTGGTTAATCAAATGCTTGTCCTTAAGCATTGCACCTTCTAGAAATTTACCTATAGTCACCAACTTTAGTTCTTCCTCACCTCTGGATCTTAAAGGAGTAGTAGAACCCTCTTGTTCTTTCCCAAACCTCCCTTCTATGATCTTCCTACATATCATCAAGTTTGGTAGCGTTGATATCATACAAGGGCCAAAGGAGCATGGGCGGCTACATTATGAGTGAACACCAGAGCTCCTTCCTGATTTGCCTACCCAGCGCTATGTACTTTAGTGCCTGGTGTATAGCTACTTCAAGGTTAATGGGGCCATGTGGTTCTGATCTTTTAAATACCTCTGATAATCTACCCCATCTACTTCTAGCACCGGTTAAGGCTCTTTGGAACACAAAATAGGACATGCTGTCATATTCTGCATACACATCTGCTCTGAGTTTAAAATTTTTATCTTTAATTTCCTTTTTAACATTCCCATATGTCATTTTGAACCAATCCCTCAAGAATACTTCTGGTTGACTGCTATATGCTCTTAATGGTAGGGGTTCTATTTTCTCAAGATCTCTATAATTCCCCAATTTCCTATCATAGTTAGCCTCATTGTGCATCCATGAAATTAGGGCCCTTAGGTGTATATCTCCTGTGTAAGGTAGGGGATTCCATTTAGTCTCTGTAGGGATGATGAAATTATGCACATACAACTCACAAAGTAGGTTTTGTTGCCAAGATGGAAGTGTCTGGTATAAACCATAGAATTCCTAGGCTGATTTGAACTCTGCATTTATATCCTTGAGGGTCATCATCAACTGAAATAGAAGGAATTTTTCTTTGAGACAGATAGTATAGACCCTAGGTGGAGGTCTACAAGCAATTACTTGGTTAGTTAGTTTAAGAGCATGTTCCATTCTCTTCTTCTATTTTGCCAACTGATATTTCAATTCTGCAATTTCCTTTTCCTGTTCTACTATTACCTTCTGCAATTTCCTTTTCTCTTCTCCATATAGAGTGGTTGTAAGCACATGTTTATTATATAATTGGAAAAGAAGCATTTGCAGAGTAATTGGACCATTGTTTTCATCTTGTTTATTCTTCTTCCTTTGTTCTTTCCATAACTACTCTAAGAATTTTATTAACCAAGTTCTCTTATAGGAAACTAAAGCATTCTATATTTTGAGGAATGTTAGGAATTTTAGAATGACTAGGAGAATCATCAGGAACAATATGGATAGGAGTTTCCTCCTCAAATTGTTTGGGGGAAGAGGGCTGGCTTTCAGTGGGAACTTTAGGAATCTGCCCTCTCATCCTAGGACTTCTTCTTATAGGGATTTCCTCAAATTCTATGGCCTTTTTCTTACTAACCCTTTTTGTTGTCTCTGCTGCAGGAGTAGTGGCTGCAGGAACTAACTTCATCGTCTTCTTTCTTGAGACTTGAGGGTTTCACGGTTTAGCTGCAGGAACCAAAGTTTCTTATACTAACTTTCATTTTCCTTTGGTTCGGGCAGCAGTAGGTATATTTCTCATGTGAGCGGTTAAAGGCACATTTTCTTGTAAATTTTTGGTTTCTGCCCCTTAGTTATTTTTCTCAGCAACTGGGTCAGGGGAAACTGCATTATCTTGGTTAATATGCACATTAGGGGAAATTTGAGGCTAAAGGGTTTTATGATGGACAAACTCTTCCCATGTCATAGGGGAGGCATCCCTAAGAGATCTTTCTATGAGTAATTTAATTAGGGTATGGTGAGTAACAGAGTTTTCTTTCCCTTTCTGGGTTTCTTCGGCACTAATGCACAACATATTAAATAGAAAATTGGGTGCATTCATTGGGATATTATGTTGTACATAACTAAGCAGCTTAAAATGATGCACATGTAAATTAGAGAATCAACCTTCACAGGTGAAATACCTTATAATGTGCATAGCCAACTCCTGGTATGCTGGAGGAATGGACATCCTTTTGCATCCCTGTTTAGTGATTTCCAATGGAGGGTCTCTTGGTAAGGTGAATTGAGCCCTGGTTGACCTGGCATCATGGGCATTGGGATAATGTTCCCCTGCTACTGGAAAACCAGTCACTTTCGCTATTTTCTCCTCTGTTGCAATGACTGTCAACCCCCATACCGTCACTTGGCCCTCATCAAATGTGTTTGCAAATTGTGCTTTTGCTTCATCATCAAACTCCATCAATTTTAAGAAATACCCCAGCCATTTGCAGGCATTAAATCTTCTCACTGCCTCGACATTAGATAGTAAAATACCATAAAACATTGGTTCATGCCACTGCAATTGGCCCCCCATTTTTGCTTTACCAAATTGAACCTCTGCTCTATTTTAACTTCTATTTTGTTCTTGATAATTACCTTCTTTTCTTTTGAATTTCAGACTACTTGTAAACCCTCAAACCCTCTTTCACATTCTTCTTGTATTCTTGATATGAACAATAATAATGTATTTTAACAGAATGAATCATAGATTTTCATGCGAGAGTGAGAGTTATGTCATGGTTTTAATACTGGGTCACATCTAGTCTGACAGTTAGGGGTTTATTAGAAATAAAGGTACGACATTTATCACCTGAGTGATGCGGTAGCTATATTTTAATTAAGACAATGCCAAAGTATAGATTTGCGGATCTTTAATGAGTAAATAGAAATGACATTTTTAGAAATTGGCACACTTCCCTGCCCCCTATGAAATATGGACAAGTGTCCTCACTTGTCTGATTTGGCAGAAGGTATGGAACTGGATGAAGGCAGCAACGATACATTTATTGTAGTATTTGATATAACCAATGAAATCTATGTGCTAAAAATGGAAATAAATTTGAAAATCCCATACCTGTTAATTGATCATTGCACGTGTCAAGAAAGATTGGTGAAAGTGGAATGATGGCGTCAGCGGTCACATGCATCAGCGCACTATCTCTTTATTGAAAGCATAGAAATATGATGACGTGGAAGGTGGGTGGGTGAAAGATTAAGAAATGAAATGGGTTGAAAAAGAAGAATGTAGAAAGTGAATGGAGAATTTGAACTTTATGTAAACATAAATTTTTTATTATGAGCATACTGTGAAGGAATTCTTATTGAAGTGGTGTAGGAAAAAGGTTGACACCCTCTGCTGCAAGAAGTGTTACCTGTTGATCCTTTAAAATTGGCTGGTCAAACTACTATAGGAAGTCTTCTTTTGTCTGTGGCTGGTGATACAAATTTAGTCTATGGTCATTGACTAGTAGCTTGAAGTGGACAGGATTGATTGTGGTCAACTGGATTGCTCCATTTGTAAATACATGGCTTATTTCATATGGACCCAGCCATCATGTCTGCAACTTGCCTGGTATCTCCTGGAATCTGGAATCATATAACAATGCCCAATCTCCAACTTTGAATTGCTTAATTTTGATATGGGAGTCATGCCACTATTTTCTTTGCTTTTGGACAATTTCTGTGCACTGTAGGGTAGACTTCCGCATTTCATCCAAAGAGTTGAGATGCAGCAATCGCTCTCTCTGTGCTGCAGGAAGATCAATATTTAAATCTAGCACTGCTCTCAATGTTTTGTGTTCAAACTCAATTAGTAGCATTATCATTTTTCCATATAACAGGTCAAATGGAGTGAACCCTGTGGTGGTCGTCCATGTTGTTCTATATGCCCAGACGGCTTCTGATAGTCTACTGCTCCAATCTCGGCGATGCAAATGAACTATCTTTGTTAAGATTGCTTCTATTTCCCGATTTGTTACTTATGCTTATCCATTGGCTTGGGGGTGATAGGGGCTTGACTTCCAATGTCTTATATTATAATCCTTCATGAGATCTACTATCAGATTGGAGGTGAATTGGGTACCTTGATCATTAACAATTTCTCTTGGCACACCATATCTAGTAAAAATTTCTTCATACAAGAATTCAGCAACTTTATGATCTCTTGCATGCTTCATTTCTCTGACTTTGACCCATTTGGTCAGGTAATCTATGCATAGCAGAATGTATGACTTCCCATTGGATGGAGGATCTATTGGGCCAATAAAGTCCATGCCCCATTTATCAAATGGTGTTACCACCACCTATGGGTTTAAGGGCATTTAATCTGATCTTGTTGGTCGGACCATTCTCTAGCATTTGTAACACTTTCTTGTATAACTTTTTGCATCTTTGTGAAGTGTAGGCCAGTAGCAGCCAGTTGTCAAAATCTTTTGTGCTATTCTTTTTGCTGCAAAGTGCCCTCCACATGGTTTAATATGACATGCATGAAGAATGTCATATGTCTCATCTTCTCTCACACATCTCCTCATTACTTGGTCAAGTCCAGTGTAAAATAATGTGCTATTAATCCAAGAGAAATGGAAGCTTTTCTACACAAGCAACTTCTTATCCTTATAAGAGAAATGTGGTGGCATTTTATTAGCTGCTAGATAATTAGCTATATTTGCATACCATGGATTCTAGAGAGCAATATGAAACAAATGTTCATTTGGAAATGTATCATCTATCAAAGTGGTATCTTCCTCAGCATGATAAATTCTTGATAGATTATCAGCTACCACGTTTGCTTTCCCTGGCTTTTCAATGATTGTTATATCAAATTCCTACAAAAGAAGGAGTCATCTTGCTAACCTTCCTATGATGGCAGGTTTGTTCATGAGATACTTAATTGCTGCATGGTCAGTATGAACATAGATAGGATAACCAGTCACATAATGGCAGAATTTGTTCAGAGCATAAACTACTGCTAGAAATTCTTTCTCAGTCACTGTATAGTTTAACTCTGGTCCATGTAGACTCTTACTGATATAATAGATTGCAGTTTCAAGGTTTTCAGTCTTTTGTCCTAAGACAGCACCTACAGCATAGTCTGAAGCATCTGTATGAATGTGAAATGGAAAAGTCTAGTCAGGACCCCTAAGTACTGGTGCAGTTGTCAAAAGTGACTTAAGCTACAGGAAGGACTCATCACATTCTTTTGTCCAAGCAAATTTAGCTTCTTTGGTAAGTAAGTTGTACAAAGGACTAGCTATTTGACTAAAGTTCTGGATAAACCTCCTATAATACCCAGCGTGACCTAGGAAAGATCTGACTTCTTTTTGCTTAGTAGGAATTGGGAGTGTGAGACTTATCTCTATCTTCACAGGGTCTACCTGGATTCCATCTTTGGAGATAAAATGTCCCAACACCACTCCTTCCTGCATCATTAGAAAGCACTTTTCACTGTTGAGAGATAGGTTATGTTCCTCACATCTGATTAGTACTTTCTCCAAGTTCTTCAGAGCTTCCTTGAATGTGACACTAAATGTATTGAAGTCATCCATGTAGATTTCCATGCAATCATGGGATATATCAGCGAAGATGCTGATCACAGCTCTCTGAAAGGTAGCAGGTGCATTGCATAATCTAAATGGTAACACTGAATAGGAATATGTGCCCCAAGGGTATGTGAACATTGTCTTTTCTTGATCTTCAGGGGTAATGCTTATCTGATTGTAACCACTGTATCCATCCAGAAATGAAAAGTATTTCTTGCCAGCCAAATTATCCAAGACCTGGTCAATAAAAAGTAAAGGGAAGTGGTCCTTCTTTGTAGAATTATTTAATTCTCTGTAATACACACATATCTTCCACTTTCCTCCTTTCTTAGGTACAATTACCAATGGTGATACCCACTTGCTATCAGAGATTGGATAGATGAATCTAGCATCCAACATCTTTTGCAACTCAGTTTTAACTATTTCTCATAGTGCTGGATTTATTCTCCTCTGTGGTTGACGAAGTGGAAAGCTTCCATCACTAATGTAGATTCTATGGGTGCAGAGTTTTAGATTGAGTCCCTCCATATCTCCATAATCCCATGCAAAGGCTTTTTCATGCTGATTGAGGAGCTTTATTAACAGTGCCAACTGTGATTGGGGAAGCTTGTTATTTACATGCAAGTTACGTCCAGAGGACAGTTCCACTATTGTTGTTAGCTCTGAAATTAACACTTCGGGCACTAGAATTCTAATTATTTCACTTGCCAGTAATTGATCAATCATTTTAGGATTTGCTGGAGACATACAGTCCTCATAGGTACATAGCTGTAAAATAAAACTTTCTAAAACATCTTTAGCCATAATACATTCATTGGTAAGAATGCTCTGTGTCACATCATCTTCCTCTTGCATCTTTAGAAAAGATTTCCTATGCAACATCATGAGTTGGGCTACTGTATTTAGCTCCTCCTCCTCTTCTCCTAAGTCTGGCCAAATAGGTTCTCCCCAGTCTAAATTTTCATAGCTTGACTATTTGAAATTGTCATACTGCCTAATCTGCAATTAATTTTGGCATCAGTGGTGGCTAACCAGGGTCTGCCCAAGATAACAGGATAGCCAGCAAAGTTTACTTTAGGTGATAAGATAAGAAAATTAGCAGGATACTCCCATGAATCTGAGGTTACTATCACATCTTCTATGAGGCCCTCTGGAGTAATGGTTGAGCTATCAGCAAGTTGTAACACTGTGGCTATTGTTCTTAAACCTTCTATGCTTATTCTATCCATTGTATCTTTGGTCATAACATTTATTGCTGCTCCCAAATCAACTAGAGCATTTTTCACAGTCTGTCCATTTATTATCAGGTCGACTACTGGACTGCCAGGATCTGAATACTTGGGTATTACCACCTTTCCTAACATGATATCTGCTAATTTCCCTACAACATGTACTATTTGAGGATCCTTCTGCTTCCACCCTGGCTTCTTAATGCATGCTTCATTAATAGCCTTTCCATAAATAGGTATATCCTTGATAGCTTGAAACAGTATAATTTGAATATTCATATTTTTCAGCTGCTCAATGATATCAAATGTTTCTTCCTCTTGGGGTATAGGTTTTTCTTTATTTAGTCTTTGTGGAAAGGGTGGATTTGGAGTGTGGGCAGTAGTTTTGCTGGGTATATCAGTCGGCTGGCTAGTATTTGGCAATGTGGCTTCTGGAAGTAGTGCTGCAGAAGTGTCTGCAACTTCTATAATAATAGGATATTCAGGTGTAGGCAGGGTGGTACCAGACCTCAAATGGATATCAGCTATCTCTAAAGAGTAAGTAGGGCACTGCTAAGTGTCAGTAGTGTACATTTGCTGCTATACTATTTTTTGTTTGGATTTGGCTGTGGCTAAGCAGGAAATTGGGTTGGCTTTGGATTAGCATTAGTTTTTGTAGGAGGTGGAATTATTGCAGGTGGTTGCACTAGAGGTGGTAATTGTGGAAAACCAAAATTTTGGTTAGGCCACTGTGGAGGCACGATCCATTGATTAGTTTGCTGCCAATTTCCTTGCGGTGGTTTCTATTGATTCGACTAATTAGGCCACTGATTATTTTTTTGATTAGGCCATTGGTTACTCTGCTGGTTAGGCCATTGGTTATTTTGTTGGTTAGGCCATTAGTTATTTTCCTAGTTAGGCCATTAGGGTTGAGAGTACTGAGAAGTGTTCTAATATTTTTGGTTTTGCCACTGATTATTGTTAAAATTTGAAAACTATAGAGGATCTTATGGCATACCTTTTCGTGAAGCCCATGGTCAACATTGAGCAATGAAGAACACTTGATCATTGTCTCCTTCTATCTTCATGTAGTCATTTGGCAAATGTTGGTTTTCCAAGTTTGCTACCAGCTTACATCTCCAGTCTTGCTTCTGTTTGCGGCAGTGTGGACAGTAAGTACTCAGCCAATTGTGATTTAGCTTCTACATGCTTCTTTTTGGCAGTCATTGTGTCAAGATGTGTACCTACATCATTTATAATATCCTTCTTGAAATCTACGAGAAAATTAGATATCTCCAGCTTTTAAATTCCTAAACCAATCCCTTTTGTGACTGTGGGTTGGTATCCTCTACCTTTCTTCATGGTTGACCTTGAGTAGTTTTGACAAGTTTTCTTGAGGTCATCCCAAGAGGATTGGGATATGTCTCCACCAGCCATCAAGTCTAATGTCTCTAGATAGTTGTCATTTACCCCTCTCAATAAGACTAATTTTTGTGAATCCTCTGCCAGTACATGCTGGGGATTCTTCTGCATTGTGTACAAAAAACATGAAACATAGTCCTCCAATGTTTCATCTTCCTTTTGAGACATCCTAAAGATATCATCTCCTTTTGGGTCACTGCCTTTGCAATAATCTTTATATTTCAACAGAGACAACATCTGGATCTCATCCCAGGTACCTGCTGCATTGGCTCCTAAGCCCATGAACCATCGTAAGGCTGACTCTTTTAGTGTTGCAGGGAACAACTTGAGCTTATGGGCATCGGTATTATAGTCAAAGCTTCGACAGAGTATGTCAAAATCAAACAAGAAAGTGTCAGGATCCTCATTTATAAGACCATAAAACTTTGGAAGAGAAACTGTGGGTATATTCTTGAGATTAGCATTGTTTATAAGGCTTGGGAGAGGAAATGGGAAAGTAGGTTGTGCCATTACTGGAGGTATTTGATTATGTGGTTGCTGCTGGAAAGGAGCATTAGCTATTGGATTGTTAATGTTAGGTGGATTTGGGCCAAAATTATTTAGAAAGATGGCTAAGATTTCTGCAAAAGGTCGGAAGCTGCTTACATCAAATGGTTTTTCTCTAGAGGAAGATGCTGTAGGAAAGTCAGGGCTTGCATCTTCAAAGGGTATCTCAACTTCTTCAACTTCCTTGTTCAAATTAGCAGACTCTACTGGGAGAAATCTACCATTTTCATCTCGTCGCCTTTCTCTTCGATGCATGCAATTGAGTTCTTCACACTTGTAAAGCAATTTTTAGAGATACAAATCTAAAAAAAACTAATCTAGGAATGAAAAAAAATGACTCAAAAATGTTCCTAGCTTGACACCATCCCTGGCAGCAGTGCCAAAAATGAACCGCCTCACAATAGGTGTGTAATAATCATGCTCAAGGCCTTTCTTAGGAATGGCTCATTCAATCTAAGGACTACTTTTCCTGTTATGAGGTGCATTTAACTTGTCAACCCAGGGATGTATACTTGAAATGGTCGGCAGGATATGTGCACTAGGTTCCTTAAGGAGTCATTCTGCTTATGCTACAGGAAGGTAAAAATGCATAAAAGAAACCTACACTAGTACTATAGGAAAAGAATACATTTATCTTCTTACTAGAATGAATGCTATAAATTGCAACTCTACTGAAACCTATGATTTCAACCTAGAACATCTATTATAACTATTCTTGCAGATGCTGCAGGAACATTCATAAGGTACAATGATGTAGGAAGAAATTGTAACTTCTATCTGAAATACTAGAAATGCTAGAAATACTAGAAATGAAATCTATTCTATTCTAACCTATTGGGCCCTCTTGGTCAGTTTCTGCTAGACTATTAACACAGAATGTAAATGAAGAACTATTTCATTGCATTTCAAAAACTCATTACATAGAAACAATACATGGAACTTGAAATAGATTGTTGTATAACAATTTTCTTCCAAAAACTTCTGTCTCTTTTTTTTTCTAGCTAACCTCAAACTATCAGTCCAATCCCTATATATAGAGGATCAAAAACTTACTACAAAAATAGAAAAGAAACTATCTTGCTGAAAACATGCCGGAGAAGGAAATGCAATAGCCCGCGGTGTGGGTAGTAAAGTTCGGGTGACCAGTTCAACATAGTAAAGTGCAGAGGGAATATAGGTACACTACATCCCCACATCCTGGAATAATGGCTCCATTGTAGAAGCCATGTTTTCTGGTGCTATAATGATCACTCCGTCGTAGCTGGTCCTCAACAGTCCCCCTTGAATGCTGTCGACCACTCTCCAGCCACTTTCTCTCCTGTCAAGTTAGTTATGATGCGGAAATATTCATGCAACAAGCTTAATCAAATTAAATAACCAGATATTAGAACATAGATTTTGATGGTTTTATGAAATACTACACTATATGTATAATATTAGAAAAATATGTCACAAACATCTACCCATGGTTTATCAATTATATCTGGACTTTATCACAAGTTTTGACTGGCTAGGCTCTCAAATGTTTTGACAAAAACTAGAACAGAGTATTAAAATTATACAAAACAAAGGCAATAATTTGGCCTTATCACTTATCATTCTATTTTTTAGTAGAGACTTATTTTACAAGCAGAAATGATGCCAAATTTTCATTAAGGAGAATAGATATAGATAATGTTTCAAAGAACACTAGCTTTTAGTTGTTTTAATACTCTCAAAATGACTAAATTTGATCAAACTAAAGACTAGGCAGAAGAAAAAGTAACTTTATTTGCTATCTTTTTATGCTTGTAGGTACATTGGCATCCTCATAAATGTTGGTTCATGAACCAGCGTCTGCTATTCACAAACTGGCATCTGCGGATTACCGGCATCTGCACTCTGTAAATCGGCATCTCCGACTGGTATAGCCACTCTCTATTTTTTCTATATTTTTAGCCTATTTTATGCTTTCTGTCATTTTTAGGAAAAAACTAGAATCAACGTCTACGCCCTGAACCGGTGTCTATGCTCTGTCAAAATTGAATTTATCATGTACTAACAATTTTTAAGTGGTTCTTGTATTTTTAGCGCTTGTCAAAGGACAAACTTGAAATTACTAATCAGTTGTTTTGCAGCACTGCTTGTCAAAGACGCAATCTTAAGACTACTCACATTTGTATTCCAGGTTGCCTTGGATCTACATCGACCAAATGATCATGTTTGTGTTAATATTTTTTAGGCACCTAGACTAATTAGTTAGTTTTTCTTGTCTAATCCTAAGTGAGTGTTTGGGGATTATGCTCTCTTCCCTTTTGGGAAGATCAAAAACCTAGACACACTTACATATTGTAAAACAACCAAATCTTTTGGGAAAGAACAAACTTTTCTTGTGTGCTTGTGGAGAAAATGATACTAGATAGGAGAGTATGCTCTTTTCCCCTTGTGGGAAAATCAGAAATCCAGACTCCTTTTTGTCGCCAATCCAATTTACTTTGAAACCTTTAGATGGGCCTGTCGGTTGAGGGGAAAATCTCTCGAGAATGACCCACATGAGAATGAGGTGTAAGCCACACCACTCTAACTCACATTAATCAAATTTACTCCTTGGGGTTAAAGCCTCAGGATTCGATTGGCATTTGAGCTTATACTCGGCTCTTATCTAACTTAAGTGTGGCCTCGCGGTCTATATCATATTTACATGACCACTTTTGTCAATACGCTCTATGGGGCTATACGCCTGAATCATGCTTGAATAGAAATAGAGGATACAATTGAATGGAGAACCGTACTAAACACTCTAGGCTTAGAAGCTACCTAGAACACCACTGAAAGGTGATAATGCTTGTGCAAGGAAGATAGTAACTTTTCCAAGATCACTCATACATTCGTGCCACCCTGAGCATTTGGAACCGGATAATATGGCATCATGACTAGAGCCATTGCATTCTTGGTGATAGATATATTTTGATTAGCTCTTGTGTGTGTGCCTAAGCTTACGAGCAAGTATTTTCATGCTATGCCAATTCCTTAGGTAGATTTTTGTGCTTGAAGTGCTTGAAAAACATTTGCAAATCCAAAACATAGACAAAATATACAACACTCAAATTTGTCACATGCTTGTATCCTTCAAGGTTGCTTTGTCCCTTGTCAGATTGTTTTTAGATACATTCTTGTTATTTTCCATTTTGATTATGTTGAAATTGGTTCTTTCCATGAAACAAATCTATTGAAAAATCAAAACAAGATCAAGCTTTTGCCAGATTATCAAGACAACATCCTTTTTGCAAAAAATTCAGTCTTTTATGAGATATGTCCTAAAAACCTCTAGCTATTCATCCAAGATAAGATCTACTTATAGGACATGACCAATTCCAAAAAACATAACAAGGTGAAAACTCCGTTACCACCCATGCAAAGAGAATAGAAAAACACAACCCGAGAGGCTACCAAGTACCAACACATTATCGATTCCATCAAGCAAGAAATCCATAAAAGAGAATAATTTTAAAAAGTGATATACAACAACAAGGTTTCTCGTTTCATGGGAAAATATCGTCTAAACTCTGCTTTTGTTGGATTTGAACAATTTGACTAGTCGATTTACCACAACAAACACAAGTTCCTCCTCTTCTTAAGCTCACTTAGCTTGCACTTTAGGACCTCCCTTAGGTTGTCATCTTTAGGAACACATCACACACTCATCCTAGCATGATCTTGCACTAATCAAATCAATCCTCATCAGCCTAGCATCATCCTAATCATCATCCAAAGCATCCTTGATCACACCCCTCACTTGGTATTGCATACCCTTTTGAGTTTCTAAAAACCAACATCTTAATCAAACCCCATCCTTGAATGTCCTTAAACTAAGCATTGTTTAGGATAATCCCCTTTGTCTTTTGTAACCTCATCACCTTGATCAAAATGTTGGTTCACATTAACAAAGAATCTCATCTACCGAAGACCACAAGTCTGTCTAAGATAGACAATCATATCCACTTGATCCTACACTAGGGAAAGTGACCCTTGATCCTTGCATACATCAAGTCATCCTTAAGCCGTAGAAGCACATCCAACATCTTAAACATATCCTAATCATAGTATCATCATCCTTACTTTCCTAGGTGCATCCTTGCATACATCTTGCATCTCATATTCCTTTAGGATAGTCATTTCACACCACCTATCACACAATCCACTAAGAAGAGGAAGAACATGGATCTTAATCTTGCTGCTAGCTCATCTAATCCTACGACCGACAACACCAATGCCATGGTTACTTATGTGCCTCAACCCAACAAGAAAATTGATCATATCTATGTAGACACTAATGATACTCCCACTCTAAGTACCGTGGAATATTTATCAACCATCCAGCACATGTTCACATGGTAAACACCATGAGTGGACGCAACAGCAACCAGGTACTCTTGGACATCCAACAACAAGGACTTCAACTCCCACCTTGGATTATACCTACACTTGTTACACGCCCTATGGCACTTCCTGGGGAACATCCTTATCCCACTAGAAATGAATTTTTTGATCCACTACAACGAGCCTTACAAGTGGGAAATCTTATCGCACAATTAGTTCATCCATCCATTCCACCTTCTATCATGCACACAACACCCTCATCTACCTCGGGAGCCTCCCCTGTTGATGCCACATTAGAAACATAAACAATACCCCCTATCACTATGCAGGCACCTCCAAAAACCATAGTTTCTCCTCTTTCACAAGCAATCCCAACTTTCGTTGCAAACTTTCCACCACCACCAGTTAGCACACAGCAAACAACTATTCCACCCATCACTACTCAAACCACTCAAAGTGCAACAACCAGTTCACAACATCAAAGCACCCAAGTCTCCATGCCTATTCTACCTTTCTTCACCATAGGCATGCCACCTACCAATGCATATAACCAACCCTTATTTACACAAGGGTCCACTTTTTCCGCTCCACCAATAATACAATCACAACGAATGCCAGCATTTTTACCTCAAACACTGTTCAACCCAAATCCCCCAATACTGCAACCACCTATGAACCCCTTCGTCACACCCTAAATTCTCATCCCACCTATCCAATAGAAATAACAACAACCTATCCAACAACAACAACAACCTATTCAGTAGCAACAATCCATTCAGCAATCGTCCCAACTACAACAATTGCAACAAAAAATCACCAACCCATTCACATACCAAGCACAACAATAACCAATCAACCCCTTCGCAATTGCACAACCCACTATCCAAACTACACAACAGCCACAACCACAAACACAGGGGGAAAATCCCCTCATGACACAACCACTGCAATAGTTTTCTAATCCTTTTATCCAACCCGTACAACAACAATAAACTCATTCCACCAATTACATAGCCATGCCATCTTTCACTGCATCACAAACAATTCCCCCTCCACAACAAGTTCTCACTGGGGGCATTCCACCACAAAACACTTATCCTCCATCCTATATAGGTGAGCAACAGGTTCATCCCACCTATCCAATGCCGCAACAAATACAAGCATATTTCCAACAGTTGCAACAATCTTATCAAGCGCCGACACCTCCTCCACTGCAATATTCCCCTCAACCACATCTTCCACCACAACAACCTGTATACGTTGAACAACAACCATCATACCAAACACCACAATATCCCCCATAGAATCCTCCATACTTTCCATTCAATCCATATCATGTTCAAGGAAATGACGCAATCATGATTAACAATCCTCCCCCACAAATCAATCATGAATGGGAGGAAATTAAGAATGCTCTTAAGGAGCTGAAGGCTGGGACAAAGGCTAAAACATTCAAGTTTGAAGAGGTATGTCCTTATCCATTTGATCAATCTATCACCGCCATACCCTTCCCCAAGTATTTTGAGGCCCCAAAATTTGATAAATATTGGGGGAAGGGCGATCCTGTGAGTCACGTGAAAGAATTCTACATGGCCTGTCAAGAAGTGGCCTATAGCGATAACTTCCTAATGAGACTATTTCCCAAAATCTTGGGAGGCACCACTCTTGAATGGTTCTACAAAATCCCTTACAGCACAGTCTCTACTTTTACAGAATTATTTGAAAAGTTTGTGGCCCAATATGCACATAATGTCGAAAAGGAACTCTCACTCCTTGACCTATGCAATTCCAAACAAAGGGGAGGAGAAAGCTTGGACGATTATCTTCAGTGCTGGCAAGGGCTTACTACAAGGTTGTCTTACCAACCCCCAGAGCAATGTCTTATCAAAATCTTCATTAACAACCTTCATCCTAAGCTTGCCTATAACATGTGCATGAACTATATACAAACTTATCACGACATCAAAATCAAGGGTATGGACCTTGAACGAGGTCTCATAGAAGAAGGTACCATTAAGCACTACAAAGAATCCCAGACTGACACACATAATAATGATCGATCGTGATACTGGAACAAGAATAAAAATGTGGTAATAGATGGAGCCACTGGCACTAAAAACATTCAAGTTGTGGTATCTAGTCCTAATGCACCTACCCAGACTTATCAGCAAGCACCACCAATGTACCCTCAACCTCCTCCCATGTATCAACAGCCCAATCCCATGTATTCCCAGCCAACTTACCAGCAAAACATGAACCCTCAAAGTGTGACTATCTATCCCCCTCTAGGTCCATCATATCAACACAACTATCAAGGTCCTATGAATCAAACAAATGCTATATTATTCCTACAAGGAAAACAAAGACCTCACGCTTTGAATATGCCACAATGCACGTTTACCCCTTTGGGTGAACCTATAGACATCATCTTCTGCAAGCTGGTCCAAGCTAACCAAGTCATGTATCCTAAAACATAGCCATTTGATGACTCAACTCCTAAGCTAGCTTGGTATAAAGACAACGAGTACTATCGATACCACCATGTTAAGGGACACACCACTCTCAAATGCATGAAGCTGAAACACTATATCAAAGATCTCATAGACTGCAAGTAGATCGAAGTGGATTCTCCTGCCCAATCATCTCCAAACGCAGGCCTTAAAATTTATCAAAATGCATTCCCTAAACACACATTAGGTATAGGCCCAAGTAATCCTACCCAGCCCTCTGATTAGGGGAAGGGTAAACAAGTAGAAAATACTGATAGAAAATATTATACAAATGCATATATCAACTATGATAATCTCATTGGCTGCATATCCCAAGTCCAGTCCTTCATCAATGTGATCCATGTCAAGGGTGTCAATAACCAATGCACCATCACCACTTGTAGAGGTAGGATAACAGTCACAGGTGCCTGTCCCTTCCCATCTACTGGGACCCAATACAACATTTTGGAACACCTAGGGTATACCCTAGCCCAAATTTCTATCCTGGATCTTCTCCGCACATCACCCACTTATCAAGAGATCCTCAATAAAGCCTTGCAAGAATCTTGTGTTCCCAGCGACATCAACCTCACTGAATACCAAAACCATGTCGAACACCTATTTGCATCTTGTGGGGTCTCCTTTAGACCAACAGATGTACCCTCCAAAGAAATTGATCATAATATCCCACTCCATATTGTTGTTATGGTTAAAGATTTTTCAATCAAATGGGTCATGATAGATAATGGATCGGCCCTAAATCAGTGCACTCTAAAATTCACAAAATAGTTGGGTTGCACTGAGGCTGATATAACACATGATGTCATCACAATAAAGGTATATGACAATTTGGAGTTCACTTCTGAAGGCACCATATCATTCCCCATTCAAGTGGGCCTAGTTATCTAGGATACATTATGTCATGTTGTTGATCTTGACCTTCCCTTCAACATTCTCCTTGGATGCCCATGGATTCATTCTATGCAAGCCATCCCATCCACCTACCATCATTGCATCAAATTCCCATATAAAGGCACTGAGATCACCATCTGTGTAGATCCCAAGCCCTTCGCATACTGCAATGCGTTGGAACATCCTTTCCACATTCCAATCACTGTCCCAGGATTGTTATTGGCACCTCTGTCGCCAACTCATCTCAAACCCATTCAGATCCAGAAACAATCCTCTCCTCCACCTTGTCCATGGTCAAGATCAACAATAAAGGTTGTTGTGAGTACACTTTATCTGATGCCTTCACATTTGGAGCACTGACAATTGATCCTCACACTCAAGGCCACCAGCCTCATCTAAGAAAAATAGAATTAGAGACAACCAAGACACTACAATTTGGGTCTACCACTTCTTTTATCAAAAGGTACTTTGACTGGCCAGGAAATGGCACCAAACATCAACCAATGGCTATATAAAGATCCACCACCCAAGGTAACAAGTTGCCTCAATTACTTCAAAGGTAAGTACCCCGCAACGCACAAACTGGTGACAGAAAAATGGAACTATCAAGGAGGTGGACTTGGTTATGAAGAGCAAGGAATGAAAGATCCTATTATACCTACTTGACTACAAAAGCACCTGGGCCTTGGCATGGGCTCTAACATGAACGGGGGCACCAATGAAAACATCTTTGCCTCTTGTCCATCCCTGGGCAAAATTGCTGACATCGAAGATATCCCGAAAGAGAAAGTTGTGAGAGCTTATGACGATGTTTTTGATGATGAAACCTTCCTGGGCAATGCTATCCTACAAAAAATTTCCATCCTCTTCATTGACCTTCCCCTCCACCATCCTGAACTCATAGACTGGGACCAACCAAGTGTCGTACACTTTGACGAGTTCCAAAGTGAGGACGTGCTCCTAAGCTTTATGGGAGAAATTGAGCAAAGTAGTGAATGTGGGAAAGACTTAGCATATGTCTAAAAACTGGACCCAAAGACATACTTTGGGGAAAAGGAGAACTTTAGCAGCAAAAAAGAAACAAAANAAAAAAAAAAAAAAAAAAAGAGAAAAATCGATCCCCTAGCGAAAACCCCTCTAGGACGCTATCTGATCATAAAAAAGTAAAAATAAAGAGCGTGTCCCCTAGTGAAAACCTCTTTGAGGTGCCTAAGGATGAATATTCTCCTCTTCCTCTTATCTGATATTACAAGCCTGAATAGTAATCAATTCTCATTGAAGAAGAAAAACCTGTCAACCTGGGTACCAAAGAAAATCCTGCCATCACATACATAGCAGCATCTCTGACTGAAGCAGAAGAAAGTGATCTTGTCACTTTA
This sequence comes from Thuja plicata, assembly GCA_018584345.1. NCBI lineage: Eukaryota > Viridiplantae > Streptophyta > Pinopsida > Cupressales > Cupressaceae > Thuja > Thuja plicata. Next base: position 1,988,321 of record MU226068.1, on the reverse strand, counting down.
TTAAAGGAATATATCAAAAAGTTTGCATGGTCTTACTCCCACATGCTAGGGTTAGATCCCAACTTGGTGGTTCACCATCTAGCAGTGGACCCAAACATCAAACCTATCAAGAAAAAGCTCAGAAAGATGCACCCTAAAGTGGCACTACTTGTCAAAGTGGAGCTAGAAAAGTTACTCCAAGCCAAGATCATCTTCCCCATTGACTATTCTGACTGGATCTCTAATATGGTGCCCATCTCAAAGCCTGATAAATCAATCAGGATATGTACAGATTTTGGAGATCTCAATAAGGCATGTCCCAAGGATGATTTCCCCTTGCCAAAAATAGACATGATTGTGGATCTCACAATAGGACATGAGATGTTGTCACTCATGGACAGCTTTTCCAGATATAATCAGATCTGCATTGCAGAAGAAGATCAGCATAAGACATCATTCACAACCCCTTAGGGAACCTTCTACTATAACATGATTCCTTTTGGCTTAAAGAATGTTGGGGAAACCTTTCAAAGAGCCATGACTGTCATTTTTCACAACATGATTCACAAGATCCTTGAGGACTATGTGGATGATATCTTGGAAAAATTAGTAAAAAGAGAAGATCACCTAGATGTTTTGGAATTTGTCTTTGACAGAATTGGACACTACTAATTAATGCTCAACCCTAAGAGATGTGTTTTTGGAGTCACATCAGGAAAACTATTGGGGTTTATTGTATCCAAATGAGGCATTGAAATCGATCCAAAGAAAGTACAAGCTATCATAGAGATGCCTCCACCAAAAACACTTTGACAACTACGCAGCCTCCAAGGAAAGCTACAATCTATGTGTTGTTTCATCTCTCAACTAGCAGACAAGTGCCAACCATTCACTCATCTCCTGCAAAAAGATAATACATTCAAGTGGGATCCTCAGTGTTAGAAGAGTTTTGACAAAATCAAAGAATACTTGGCTAATCCACCCATCTTGGTACCACCTGTACCTTGTCGACCACTCATCCTATACATCTCTACTACTACCACAACACTTGGGGCACTCCTTTCTCAATTGGATGACGAAGGAAAAGAAAGAGCTATTTATTATATTAGTCGAACCTTAGTGGGTTATGAGCTCAATTATTCTCCTATGGAAAAAGCATGTCTAGCAGTGGTCTTTGGCACTCAAAAACTTCACCACTATATGCTTAGTCATACAACCAAGCTCATTTCAAAGATGGATCCTCTCAAGCACCTACTCTCCATGACTACACTCATAGGTCGAATGGAAAAATGGGTTATGTTGCTAAGCAAGTTTGATATTCAATATGTAGATAAAAAAGCCATTAAAGGGCAAGTCATCGCTGACTAGATAGCAGAAGCGCCATTGGTAGATGCATAGCCTTTGGTCATAGAATTTATAGATGAGCATTTATACATGATAGAAGAATAACCAAATTTCCAACTCTACTTTGATGGGTCCTACACAGCTCATGGTGCAGGGGCAGGAATACTTTTTGTCACACCTCAAGGTGTCTACATCCCTATGTCATTCAAATTGGGATTTCCCTGCACAAACAACATTGTAGAATATGAGGCACTAATCGTAGGACTCTGCATGGCCATAGAATGGAACATCACAGATATACATGTCTTTGGCAACTCCCAACTCATCATCAAACAAGTCCTAGATGAGTATCAAACCAAAGATGACAAATTGATGCCATATAAGCAGATGGTTGATAAAATGAAAGAACACTTCCTCCACTTATAGATAACATAGATACCATGCTTGTAGAACAAAGCTACTAATGCAATGGCCACAATTGGTTCCATTTTGGGGATTCCTCATGAATCTACGCAATATGAATTCTTCGTTGAGCAACTTCATGCTCCTGCTTATTAGAACAATGAATTGAAATGCGTATGTGTCTTAGTTGGTCCCCAGTCCCTATGGTACCTCAATATCCAAGCTTACCTACAAAATGGTATCATATCCCCTCATCTCACTACAACCCAATGCCAAAACTTTATTTGCAGAGCTTCCCGTTACACCCTCGTAGCCAACACCCTCTATCGTCAAGGCTATCACAACATGCTCTCTAGATGTCTAGATGAAAACAAATCTGCCCAGGCTTTACAAGAGGTACATGCTAGAATCTGCAGTGCCTACATAAGTGGCATGGCCCTAGCCAAGCAACTTCTACACACAAGGTACTATTGGCCTAGAATGGAACATGATGCTTGTGAGTTTGTCAAGAAGTACTTACCCTGCCAACAGCATGCCAATCTAATTCATGCTCCTACTTAGGACCTCAGACCTATTGCACCTCCTTCGCCCTTCTCTTGTTGGAGTTTTGACCTCATTGGTAAGATTAATCCCCTATCTTCTGAAGGCCATAAGTACATAATCACAGCAATGAAGTATTTTACAAAGTGGGTTGAATCAATTCCACTCACACTCACTACCGGTGTCCAGATATCCAAATTCATCCTTTATCAAATTGTTTTCCACTTTGGCATACCCTCCACCATCTTCACAGATCACGGTACACCATTTGAAAATCAACATGTCAGTGATCTCTGTGCTCACCTCCATATCCATCACCATTTCTCCAGTCCATATTTCCCGCAAGGTAACGACCAAGTTGAGGAAACTAATAAAAACATCCTCAAAATCCTCAAGAATGTTGTCAATGATACTGGTCATGACTAGCATCTCTAGATCAACCCCACCCTATGGGCATATCACACTTCCTACCATACTCCTACTGACACTACTCCATACTCCCTAGTCTACGGTGCTGAAGCAGTCTTACCAATTGAGGTTGAACTACCCTCCCTTCGAGTATCACTAAGAGGCCTGATTGATGATGAAGATTACCAAGTGGCACGACTCACACAGCTTGATCTATTAGATAAAAAGTGCCAGTAAGCTTATGATCACTTGATTGTTTACTATAATATACTCAAGAAAAACTATCACAAGAAGGTCCACCCACGCTAGTTCTAGGTAGGGGACCTTGTGCTAAATCAAAATCAGAAAGTGGGTACAGATTAGGAAAAGAAAGGCAAGTTTGAAGTCACCTGGCAAGGCCCATATGTTGTCACTACATGCTTTGGTTCTGGGGCATATCAACTCTCCACTCCTGAAGGAGAACCATTGAATGATCTTATCAGCATCATTCATCTCAGGCGCTTCTATGCTTGACGGCTGGTTGTTCATTCCAGTTATCTGAGAAAATCCATTAAAAAGTATAAAAATTCCTAAAGAAAGCATAAAAACAATGTAATATAGTCCTGAAAAAATCTCTAAAAAGAGAAAAATGAAGCTGAAAAAATGGTTGTCCCAGTGAACACCTAGTAAAAAAGCACTTGGGCAATATCAAAAAAATAAAAAAGATCCAAAGAAATGAAAAAGAAAAATAAAGAGAAAACTTTCGTCCAATGGTGAAAACTTGGCAATCAGGCACCTTGGACAAGTATGGGTGATGAAAACCTGGAAACAGGCATCACACATAATGGACCATTCCATTATCTATCAAAATCTCATTTCCTTCCATCACCAGCACCACATCTCCACTAACCTCAGCAGTTCCCATATTCCCTGGGTGTTCGCATATCATACGCACTGGTCTGAAGAGATTTTCCTATCCTGAGCTTTTGTACACATAATCTTGTATATTATTGTCCATACGTTGAACTATCCCAAACCCTGAGCTTCAGTCCTATCTTTTTCTTGTGTCCTGAGTTGCTCCTTGTACGATACAATTGCACTATTAAAAGCCTACATTGGTTATATAGTTTTCTTGTAGTGTACATTTGATCAATCAACTTGAAGAGTCACATCTTTCTGGAAATGGGTCTTGAGGATGTATCCTTCCTCTTGATCATCGTCATCTTTGGGTTCTCGTAGGATGTATCTTTCCTCTTGAACTAATCAATCAGCATACTACACTATCACGTGCATCAAGACCAGTAACATGATCCAATCAAATCTCAGCAGCAACCTTTGTAAATAAAATTTGTAGTCAATCGCTTGTAATTAATCACTTAGTTTGATCCTTGTACATTCGTGACACATTCCATCTTCCCGCCATCATGCTAACATCCCGAGTCATCATCCTGCTAACATTCCCTACCTGATCCTCCATCGTCCACCTGTCTAATTTATCAGTTGATTGTGACACACAAAATAATAATAATAATAATAATAATAATAATATGTGAGTCCCATTGCACCCATTGCATCCATTTCGTTTGTTGCCTCTAGTATCATTATTGCATCTATCACTGTTCATTAAGATTCAGTTACATTATTCATCATTTTAGATTCATTAGATTCACCGTTACATTAGATCCAACCTTCAGGTCACATTGTTCATCATGTTAAATCCATTATTAAGTTACATTAATCATCAAGTCAGTCATTTACTTGCATAGTTAGTATCATTTTAGAACTTGGCATTATTAATCCATTATTTAGCTTGCATTGTTACTCCAATTTAGGTTCATTATCTTGCATTGATAATTCTTTTTAGTTCATCCATTTTAGGTATATCTTGCATCATTTAATCCATCTTGCACAATTCATCCATTTTAGGTTCATCTCGCATTCATCCATTTTTTATCATCTCACATTATTACAACATTTAGATTCATGTACCACGTGCATATGCAATTCATTTAGATTCATTTTAGTCTTGCATTTGTTAAAACATCATCTAGGTTCATCTGGCATTCCTATACATATTCATAAAACCTCAGCATATATATTGCATACATCATAAAAACACATCACATCCTGCATCCACACACATCAGTACGTCATATATATATATATATATATATATA
>MU226068.1:1960113-1971454 GCA_018584345.1 Thuja plicata | reverse complement strand
AAATGGTCAAGAGAGGGAGATGTATATATGCAACTTACATATTTTCAAACTTAATTTTTGGGGAATGCTAAAATTGGGGAGAAATTTCTTGCTACTAGCAAAGTTGATTGTTATAATTTATAAATTGAACTCAAACTACATAAATAAAGGTTTTGGGTATTCTAGGAGAAGGGATTCCTCCATCCCAATATTTGACCCACAAAAACGGTCATGAATAGTTGGTGCAGGAGCACCAAGGTCAAAGGCAGGATCCATGGAGTGCACGAGGGTCTATAGAGCCTTGGAGAGTTGAAAATAATCTAGTGGCTAAGAGTAACCTAAAGATGGTGATCAGAAATACAAGAAATAGGTAAGAGTAACCAGAGAGATGAAGATAATTAGTTAAGGTCTTAATGTGCTAATTTGCTAAAGAGTCATAATATTAACTTTCTATTAGAGTGTTGAAGCCATAATGCCCATTTTATTGCCATTAATAAATGAAGCATATGTGGTTTTTGTCATCATTTTTTAAGAGTTATTCATTTATTTGCAAGCAGTCTATGTGGTAGAAGAATGGACAATTTGCTAAAGATATCAAAGAACAAGAAACATACATGGAGAACAATGATCATACAGAACTAGAAGATGAGGGACTCAAATATGTTCTGAAGTTTCTTACAACTGGGATGCAAAATACTTGATCATCTATTGTGAAAGATCCAAAATAGTCATACTTGGATATAATGCTAAGTTTTGCATCTAGAAGTGGTAATTTCTTTACTTTCTTCCTATATTTATATGTAAAAATAATGCTTTATTGGAGGTTGAATTTTAAAAATGCAAACTTGTTGATTGAGGAAGTTTATAGATGATATCTTATAAAGGAGGTTTAGAGATCATATACTACTATGGAACTCTAGAGAAGAAAGAGAAGATGCAGATATTAGTGGAGCCCCTGATCGAGAGTAGTGATACCATCGACAATGTCAAGGTAAAAATTTATGACAGGAAAGGTATCCCACGCCATCAGAAGTGGTTGATACTTGCTAGGAAATAGTTGGAAGATGGATGAGCTCTCGTGGATTATCATATCCAAAAGGAATAAGCTTTGTATTTAGTATTAGGGTTAAGGGGATGCCTTTCCATCAAGGTGAAAACCCTTACTGGAAAAGACGTAGAGCTTAATATCGAACCCACTGATACCGTCCAGCGGATCAAAGAGCTGGTCAAAGAAAAGGAAGGAATACCACCACTACAACAACGGATCATATATGGGGGAAAACAAATGTGTGATGAGGATAAACTCAAAGTTTATGGTGTTGACAGAGGTTTTGTTCTCCACCTTGTATTGGCATTACACGGTGACTACTGATTGCACCATAAATAGCCAGCATTCTTGTGTCTGCATCTTTCATGGCGTTGTTCGTCTTCCCCTTATTTGTTGAAAGGGAAAAAAATATGAATAATGCATTTATACTATTTTTCTTCATGATTTTTTTCCTGTTGACAATCTTAAATCTACATGTTTTCCATCTCAGTTGTTTGACAATGAATAAATTAATAAATATGAATATAAACATTCATTTTGTTATGTTTATTATTTTAATGAGATGGTACTACAATATTAAAAATGGAGTTTGACTGTCCTATTTTATCTGGAACAAAAAAAATAATGCAAAATTGTCAACCACTGAGGCCAATTGACTGTATTTCATGGAATTTTCTCTTATATTTATAATTCAAATTCTATTAGTTTTTTGTTAAATAGGATTCTAAAGCATTGAAAGTAGAAAGTTGGTGTTTCAACTAGTTGCCTATTTACGTATATTTTGCATTTATTTTAACCTTTTTGATTAATACTAAAATAATTCTTAGCTATAATGCTCAGTATTATATATATAGAATTTATCCGGAGACTTGTAGTTACAATTGTAGGAGAATGAATTGGGGACAATTTTTTGATATGGCCTAAAACTAACAAAACATAGGTTTGTTATTATGAATTATGTATTGATCCTAGGTTAGGGGATTGGGAAGATGACCTATAAGGGTCTATAATGATGTAATAAGGCTATAGAAGCCTCTAAATATTGTTAAGAGCACTAAGAGTGCAAAGTCTTGTAAATTTCCTATATTGGCAATATAAGCCAAATAGGGCTTTATTGGAGTTAGTTGGGGTTGGTAGGGGTTATAGGTTAAGTTAGCTTTGTAAGGTTTTCTCTAAACCTTTTATGAGTATTTAGAATGGGCAAAGGGTGTTGTGTTTTTGGGTATTTGGAGATTTAATGTCACTTGAGATGGAGATCCATGAAGTAGGGAGGTGTTGATCTTAGATGGATCAAGTTTGTAATAGTTTGTATCAATAAAATCAAAATTTCTTTGCAAACTGTGTATTCCACAGGCCTACGGATACATTCAAAAAACAACAAACTATTTTATTTGATTTCAACATGATATTGGCTTGGTTTGGAATGTAGGAACGTCTCTTTACATTTGTTTTTACTTGGTTATATTATATTTTCATTGTCTTTGTCACTGAGAACACCAAGGATTTGATTGGTGTAGTGACAGTGACTGGTTACAGGGGTATAGTCAGCGATTGTTAGTTGTAACCCTCAACATGTGAAGGCACTCCCACCCCTGTGTTAACTGTTCTACCTATGGCACATGCAAACCAACAAGGGAAGTTGGAGAAGCTTGAATATTTTTCTTCTCTCAACAAGACCAAGAATTCCAAGTTTAGTTCCCCCATCTCTTGTGTCCATTACAACCTTCTTAGTAGATTTTCTATCCTGTTACGATCTCATTGGTGTGGGATATTTCATCCTTATTTTTCATCTTGTCTATTTATTTGAATTATACATGTATAATATATCTTAAGTTGCTCATGAGAAAGGGAACATAGTTAAAAACATCACTCCACTAATCTTGTTCAAATTAGTATCGGACATATTTAAGGCTTTTAATTGATTTTATAATATATTGACAATGTCAAGTTATCTTTTATCTAATATTATATTTCTTATTGATTTCAACGATAATATCTTAAAACTTTGATGTTGAACACTATTTTAGCTGAAAACTTGTGCCTGTATTTGGATTTTTTTTTCTATTAGTGTTCCAATTAAATGTTCCCTCCTAAAAACTATTGTATCTAGAGGTGGGATATTCTAAAGTCTTAGATACTTTGGGGGAATATGCCTTTTCCACCCCCCATTTCCATCAACAGAAGTGAGGATTTGTCTCCCTTAGATCATTTGTGGGGTTTTTCTCCACGATGATGATGTCTAGGGAAGATCAGATGTCCCAGAGATCTTGAAGAAACTTGCTTCCCTTGAAAGTGGGCCACTAGCCCTAACCCTAAAAGTTATATTATCTTGACCCTATAGTGTAAAATTTTAATTAGCAATTTTTTTGTAATTCATCTTTAATTTTTGTTGTTTTTATGATAGTTGGTTGTTTAGTTTAATTTCAATATTATTTTGTTTAGATGTGTTTTTTTGGGTTCTTGAATTGCATTAATGGTGATGCATTATAGCTATATTGATAATTATTCATTAGTTTGTGACCCATCAAAAACATTTTTGTATTGATTATCTATGTTATGCCAAAATCCAACTATACATATACAAGAAAGAGTTAATCTTATGTTCATTCTTTGATGATATTTAACAATCGTGTATATGAAAGTTCAAATAAGATCCTCAATACTTCATTTCTATGAATAAGAAGAATTTACTAAATATTTATAAGAAAGAAAAAAACTAGAGTTTTCTTTTAGTTTACAAAATATTTAGTTTTCTATGGAAGAAAATCAGTGAAGTGATACCTCAAAATAAGGTAGAAGAATTTGTGCATCCACATGAAAAATTAGGATATTTTATGTGGATAAATACTCTAGTAGAGAAGTCCACAAATAAAGATCTTCAATTGTTTTTATTCCCTTTGAAACACTTTATGATAGATTGTGCTTCCCCTAGAAAATATTAGATGACGGATCATGATCGATTGACACATTTATTCACTTTGAAGAAATGTTAGATGATGGTTTAACATTGAATTGTTCCCTGGTTCTTCTGGTCTTTTAATTTAAATTTGAAGATGGACCATATTTCTCAATCACACATCTAGATAAACATTAGTCCCTTATTTCACATATTGTAAGGATCAGTTACGTATATGAAATTTGTGTTTGCCCAACAATTTAAGGTAGCTATTTCCTTTCCAACAAAATTCCTCAAACACACATATCCAGAACTAAATATTATAATTTAAAACAATCTCCCCCCCCCCTCCCCCTCCCCAAGTTCTTAAAAAATAAAGGTGGCAGAATATGTAGGGTAGTTCACTTTCATGCAGAAATTTGAACATTTTCCAATTAACTCTTCATAAAGCCAAACCTCTAAGACAAAAAAATATTCCAGTCGGCCCCTCTCCCTTGAGAAGATGAAATAAACACAACCAAATAGTTTCAAGAATGAATTCCCTTCTATTTTATCAGAACCTAATTTGACTTCTTTCAAAATGTTATACTCACGTTTAATTTTCATAGTCTAGGATAGGAAGTTAGTCTGTAAGTTATAAAGTAAAAATAGTGAAGAACCAACAAGATAAGTTGAGAAATAGATGCCTGGAATGTACCTTATGTACCTAATTTAGTTTATGTGGTTTTTAATGTAGGGAAAGTGAGAAGAAACCATGACAGGTCTGGTGAACACATATAGTAGAGGGTGCATTTGAAAGCACCAGTATTGGAGAGTTTGAGAGTAAATTGATTATTTCAGGGTTTGAAGGGCTACTAGACAGGCCTAGAAGGGCTACAGTAGAATAAAGGTGAAATATGAGTGGATAGGAGTGAATGGGAAGTTGTAACATGGAAAATATACTAAACATTTATAATGTTTTTGCAAATGTCGACCCAAAGACATTTTTCATCCCTTTCATCTTTCTTCAATGTCGATGGGATTTTGATCCCATTTTTTACTTCTATCTTGTTTGAAACACACTTAATGTCGATGAGATTAATGTCCCAATGTGAGATCAAAAACATCCAAGTGCAATGTCGATCAAAAGTCATTTGCCTTTTATTATTTTTTAAAATTACAAAACAATATAAGCTTTGTAAATGTATTTCCACTTTGAATCTTGGAGCATCATATATAAAGATGCTTATAGTCACTTTTAGAGTGACTTATGTTTTGTGTCTTATCTTGAACATCATCATTAAAATCAAATGCACATATAATGACACCCTCATATCCACAGTCATAAAGAGGAATAATGAAGATGTAAACCAAACTGTGAAAGTAAAACAAACTGTATATGCCAACCTATTCATGAAGATGTATTGTGCCAATATTATGCTAGAAGATGTATTGTACCAATGCATATATCAATGACTTGTATACTTATTGTGCCAATGCATATATCAATGAATCATATATGAAGAGTATATGAAGACCAATATACCAATGTAGCAGTACACCTTCTAATGCTCATGATATGAATGCAGATCATCAAAATGCTCATGCTCATGTGAAATAAAAACTTTGAGAATTTTTAGAGTGCATAATCATACAAAAATTTATTAATCACAATGCCAATATATTCAATTCCAATTGAAATTAATCACAATACCAATATTTTTTTAATGTATATGTATCAAGAAGGATGTAACCGATGTCAAGAAAATTGTGATCAAGATATTAACATCTTCCAACCATAATGATATGTAAATGAGAAATATGTGTAAATTGTAACATGTTCACTATCATTTTGCCATGCCATCAAATCAAAACCAAGTGCCATAACACATCCACTATCATGCATCAAGTTAATCTCTCATATGAGATATATGTGAATCAAAGAGAGTTAGTGTTAATGTCATAAAGGACAACAAGATAAGGGGAAACATTGTGCTCTACTATTAGATTATATTGGAGGACATTAAGACTGAAGACACAGATGATAGAAAGAACAAAACCAAGTCATGACCTAAGAGAAGGAAGAGGGTTATAAGGGATCTTACTTCCTCAATAGGTGTAGTTCTTGTATTTTTTATAAAGAAGAAGAGGGGAGTCCCCCTTGGCTCTTCATCTAAAACAAATCCTAGAGGTTCCAAAGGTCAGTTACCTAAGTACTACCAAATGGTCCAACCCCCCATGGACGCTAAATCTTAAAATTTATAAATGGAATTTAATGCATTTCTTGGAACATAAGGTAGCTATTACGTATATGAAATTTGTGTTTGCCCAACAATTTAAGGTAGTTATTTCCTTTCCAACGAAATTTCTCAAACACACATGTCCAGAACTAAATATTATTCAATTTTTAACACTAAACACTTATGGAAGGATATTAAGGTCTCAATCATAAATTCCAAATGGCAGCTTCAACTTCTAGAAGAGATGATTCAAAATATTTCAGGCAGTAAGCCTCTGGCATCATCTTCTATAGAATAGGATGCACTATTGCTAGTGACATCCAAAACTGCAAAAATTTATGTTCTTTTAGGTCATCTCATGAGTACTTCTTGTGGTCATAAAGGTTTGATAGCATGTGTTATAATGCTAAAGAAATGATTCATGAAATAAGGCTACCACATCTACCACTCGAGATACAAGAATATGATAAAATGATACTACAACATTTACATCAAGAAGTGAACTCTTATATCACAATCTCTATGAGTGGGCAAGAGAAAGATATTTTTGTTTAGTTTTTATTATGTAAAACAATCTCCCCTCCCCCAAATTTCTTAGAAAACAAAGGTGGTAGAATATGTAGGGAAGTTCACTTTCATGCAGAAATTTGAACATTTTCCAATTAACTCTTCATAATGCCAAACCTCTAAGACAAAAAAATATTCCAATTGGCCCCTCTCCCTTGAGAATATGAAATCAACACAGCCAAATAGTTTCAAGAACCAATTACCTTTTGTTTTATCAGAAGCTAATTTGACTTCTTTCAAATTGTTATACTCACATTCAATTTTCATTATCTAGGATAGGAAGTTAGTCCGTAAGTTATAAAGTAAAAATAGTGAAGAACCAATGACATAAGCTGAGAAACAGATGCCTGGAATGTACCTTATGTAGTTTATGTGGTTTTTAATGCAGGGAAGGTGAGAAGAAACTATGATAGGTTTGGTGAACACATTTAGTGGAGGGTGCATTTGAAAGCACCGGTATTGGAGAGTTTGAGAGTAAATTGATGATTTCGAGGTTTGAAGGGCTACTAGACAGGCCTAGAAGGGATATAGTAGAATAATAGTGAAATATGAGTGGATAGGAGTGAATGGGAAGTTTTAACATGGAAAATATACCATTTTAAGATGATCTATGGTGTTGAGATCAAGGTGAGAGGTCTGGTTGGAGTTTTGGTATGGTGGAGGCACTAGGTGCACTAGGTGGCCTAGGATGATGTTGGTACTAGAAGCCATTGGAACAAGGAAACAAGGAAGTGAACTTGAGTAGTATGGTTGTTGGAGTGACTTACAAAGTGATGCAGAGGTGGTGGTTAGTGACCTCATTGATCATGTCTGACAACAATCCATCTCCTATTTGTAACAACTTCTCACTTCCAAAGCCCCCTTAAGGAATCACCACCTAGGCTACCCCAAGTGCCCCTAGTGCTTCCCAAACACCATATCTTCACTCAAGACTTATGTTAGGGATTTTTCTTGTATGAACCACAGTGCTTGAAATGACTACTTGAACACCATGCCTTCTAATTCTGATTCAGAGACAAGAAAAGCCTAATTGCTAAGGACTGGATAAGGTCCTTCTTCATTTTTGAGCTCCAAATATACTCAGGCAGGTCTTACCTTTTATGATTTCTGTTTACACAGTATGTGTTAATGTGGACACTGATTTGCTATGTATCTTTGTTAAACTAACAGATAAATCACCTTGCAAATGACCAAGCATAATCAGATGTAAAATTTAACCATACAAACCATAATCTTAAATATAACAAAAACCAGTGATACAAGGATTTTCATCCTTCTTCCTTTTATTGTAGGAGGGATAACCTAATGATTCACTCTCCAAGGAATCACTAAAATGGACACTGTCCTGCTGAGATAGGTCCTTACTGAGTTTAGTTTGTTTGTTCTTAGTAACAAGAGTATTTTGATTGAATTGGTTTTGATATCTTGAAATAACTTGGACAAAGATAGATTATCAGACTAATTTCTGTACCAGTGCCTATCCTTTGGGCTACAAAGTCAAATAAGCTAATATTTCATAGAAACAAAATACAACAGGTTGCCTTACAACCCACATGCAATTCAGATAAGTTGCCTTACAAGTTACCCTGTCACCTCAAAACTATTGTATCAAATCCTTAAATACAGTAGTATGCTCTCTGAAACTACTCACAAAACTTAGTTCTTTCCTTAAAAGAAACTTGCAAGCAACTAGATAGTTATCTAATAACCAAAATGCTTCAGAATTCCTTGCAAACTTAAACATAAAAGAACATACACAGAGAATAAAGAGACAACAATGGAAGAGAGTAAAATTGCACCGTATATTATTTATATGATCCAGCTTTCCATACATGAAAGATTATACAACTTCAAAAGATAGACAGAAGTTCAGAACATCTGAATTCTACAATATATTATCTATTTTTCAAAATATTCCAAAATCAAAGACCCTTTACAATTACAACTCTTTTTTCCATATATAGGTTTTTTGACCATCTTAGAATCCCTTAAGGATGCAACAAGCTTAGGATGGTCATGGAAAACCTAACCCTAAAGTTACAAGAAAGACAAAAAGAAAGAGAGAGAAAGCAGTGGAAAGACCAAGTCAAAAAGATATAAAAGATATTCTTGGTTCTTCTCCTCATCTGGTGACTGCAATCAGATTGATATAGAAGGTAGCTAGTAGTATTTATGTTGAGTCTGGATAGCTATGCTTGCATACTCACCTACATTCTCTTTTTTCAATAACTGTCCTTCTTGTCTTGAACAGTGCAGTGCCAAGTGTTCACCTTACTCATCGTCCAAGATTTCTTCTTCTACTACTGGCTTGTTTTTCTTTGGTGTAGTCATCACTTCCCAAGCTTTCACCTCATCATCCGGTGGCCACTTGAAATCTTGAGTACTCTGTACTTGCACCTTTTTTCTATCCCATCTAGAATCAGTGATGTTTTTGACATCAAGTAGGAACTTGTTGATATCAGTCTCTGCTTTGAAGGCTTCATCCAATATTTTATTGAATCATTCTATATAAACATTTGATCCCAAGAGAAATGCCTCTTCACTGGGCATCTTGCTGTCAAATTCACTCTTCCAAGAATCTACGGCCTTTACTTGGTCATCATCTCCCCTCAAGGAAGGAATAAACTTATTAAAATAATTTGAAAAGAGGCTCAATTTAACCTCTATCTGATTTAATTTTCCTTTAAAAAATGAGAGAGCAATATTGAATCTTTTGATCTCATCTCCCACTTCAGTTACTATTTTAGGAAAATCTAGTCTTATATCTTGTAAAGATGACAACTTCTCAAATAAATTTTCCCTAGCAGACCATTTAGTAAAATAAGGGTTTAGAATGGAAAGGTATCCCATTACCTCAGTATGCAAAGCTGGCAACTTATTGTATGTATTGACTACAACATCAGTTTTATCCTTTAGAATCTCAATTCTATGTTGTAGTATGCCTTTCAATGCCTTCAAAGCAATTGCATTTCCCTTTTCTTCATCTACCTTTTGTTCCACAGCCTCCTCTGACTTAGGCTTATCCTCAATTTGCATTGGTGGTGGTTGTGCAAGTACATATACCAGCTCAGGCTTTGCTTCTAACTCTTCTATTAATGTCTTGATCATATGATCCCACTGGTACAGCTGTATATGGCACATATCCCTGTCCTTAGACAATGCACTTGTTTCTTCCAACAAAGTACTATACCTCTCAGACAATTGTTTAGTCGTGTCTTCATTTAGGTGTGTCCAGTGTGTCATAATTTGAGAGATCTCTATGTCCCCTGTATTTTGTACAGACCACACCATTTGATTGCCCACCATATTTTCTTGAATATTCACTAACTAAGGCTTTTGGGCTTAGGCTCCACATTGCAAAAGCCTGAGATTTTGGGCTATACCCAAATCTTTTATCATATCTCCCATCTGGACCTCACTAGCCATTTTGAGATGTGGGTATTTTCTAATTTGGTCTATGATGAAAGCAGATGCCAAATCCCATCCCTTAGCCAATAATATTCCACTTCCCAGCACCATCTTCCTGGCATCCTCGGGTGAAATATCCTCATTTTCAGGGTTATAATTCTGTAAAGCCACTAGGACTTCATTTGTTATTGTTTCTTTCCCATCAACTGTTAATTGGGATCTGAGCTGCTCTGTTTTATGCCATCTTAGGAATTCTTTAAACTCCTCTGTTTTAACAAAGCTATCATCATCTATAAATTTTTGTTGATGAAGCAATCTTTCATCAACACAGGCCTTGAGTGGTATCTCAACTTCCTCTTCTAGGTCAGGCCGTTGCTTCTTTCCTTCCCTGATTTCCTTTCTTAGGTTATGATCATATAACCTAGTGCCAGGTACTAAGGCCTTGGCCTTATCTTTTTTCTTACTTTTTCCTTCCACTGAAGGCTGCCCTAATTCCAATTTCTACCTTTTTGCAGCAGGCTCTTCTACATTATTAGGCTGAGTAGCAACTATTAGATCCATAATGTGACCCTCTGCTCCTTGCAACTGTGGGATCTCAGCCATTTCTTGCTCTGATACTTTTTGTGGTGAAGGATAGATAGTAGGACGTGCATAATCACTGTCACTACCACTGTCATATTCTGACTTTGAGTGCTCAGGAGTCTGAGCACCTTTCTTGTCTAGCACTATATCCAGTTGTTCTACAAGAACATAATAGTTGTCTATCATGGCCTTAATTCTATCAAAATATGGGAGGTCAGGGTAAAAACCCCCAAAAGACAACCCATTTCTCTTCATTTGCTTCTCCAGCTTTAGCAATTCCTGGATTCTCAGTCTTCTAATATGGATATCATCTTCATCCAAGATTTTCCTGTTGCATCTTCTTCTATGCACTCACAGTGGACATTTGTATTGGGGATGACAGGTGTATACAATTTTCTAACCCCTACCATGAAGCCTTCTGGATCAATGTACCTATAGGGGGCTGCCCCCATTCTATATCTTTCCAACCATTGACCTACTTCATCAATGGCACCTTTACCAATTGTAAACTTTAGAATCTTGAATTGCCTAGGGGTTATAGTCCCCTTCTTGTGCGGTGCAAAGTGCTCATTATCTGTTAATAATAACTGCCATATGAATTCCATTGCAGCCACTCTTGCAGGAACATGATATGGTAATAAA
>MU226068.1:1926801-1941636 GCA_018584345.1 Thuja plicata | reverse complement strand
CTCCCTATGGTGGCATAGTAACATCATGAACTCAGTTTCAAGCTATGCTTGATTTATATTACTACTTGGCCCCCTTTCAATAAATGTCTATGGAGTGGTATTTCTATTATCAAATCCTCTCTATCCACGTTGCTTATAACCATGTCTTTGCAAAGCATTGGGGATAATGTACTCAATCATAAACCTTTATTTTACATGTCCAAATCCATTCACAAATAGGAAAAGGTAAACTTGTGGTCAGGGGATTCTGCCACTCTCCAATGCTTCACATGATTGATAACCATTGTATTTTCTACTCTAAGTCTAGTAGAGGCCATGGCCGTGAAGTACAAAACCAAACCCCTTTATTTATTTTTATATGTATATCTTTTTATGCTAAAAATCCTATCCTTATTTATATTATATAAAATGTATAGATCCATAGTAATTGTGTCTGTATATATACAATGTATAGATGTCCTCATGCCTATATCTTGTGCATATATGTGCTCACTTTTATGAAGCCAAATGTATGTATATATGTAGACACAACGGGTCTGATATTAATAATATATATACAGAGATGCCTAATATAGAACAATAGATGAAAATCAAATTTTAGGGATTCTATACTTATTTATAAACCTCAACTTTCACTTGGTAAGCCCATTTAAAATATTGCATTATAAAAGACTTGCAAGCTTATTTTTTGAAATTTAACAATACCTCCTCTAAAATGCATACATACACAAAACTAGTGAATAGTAATCAAATATATGTTCGACCCTTCAAGTTCTTGCATAGGTTACATTCAGAAACCACAGAGATATCGATTCTTAATCCTATGGAAAACTGATAAATGAAAATTTCTAGCAACCGCAAATATTTAAGATTTGGGGGTTTTCCAGATCAAGCTAAAGAAAATGATAAATTACAAAACAAATAAAGAAGAATTGGAATTCATAGTAGATGGGTGTTGGAGATTTTTAATCACCTTGCGATGAAGCCAAGAACTGGTTTCTCGCCTTCAAATTTTGAAAAACCTATTACCAAGATCAATGAAAACATGTATGAGGTTATTCAAATTGAAAAATAAAGTTCAAATAGTCGTCAATGTATAAAGGGTACAAAAACAATCTTAGCGGTAAAATGGTTAACAAACCTCAGATATAGTAAAATTTGGGAATCAAAAATTGTAAAATAGGACATGTCCTCAAACTCATGAACAAGCAATGAAGGTAAGCAACACGGTTTCCTCTAAATCATGGGCTACATATCCTCGGCAAGCAGCTGAGTGTTTGTGCTATAGGGAAAAACCAAGCTCATCACTAGGGCCTTCTTCCACTCGCATGCATAGCTCGATCACAAATGAGCCTTTCTTTTTCTTTTTTCTTTTTTTAATAATCAAGAATGTGTCACAATTACGACAATATCGTCACTATTATGACAAAATCGGGGGAACTTGGAAAAAAACACAAAAATCACACACAAATGGTAGCACCGTAGCAAATTGGCACCGAAATTTGACCCTAAATGTTGTAGTGCCACCAATTTATCCTCAAGATGGTTTTTCATCTAGTATCTATTATTTTTATAACTCATATTTAGAAAGTGTGTAAAACTAATATCTATCACTCAGCACTGATGAGGATATTTCTTTGAGTTTCCACCTAACACTAACTCTTGGCTATATGGATTTTGAAAAAAGGAATTTCAAAAGACAAAGGATAACAACAAGGGGCTAAGAAAATCCAAAATATTTTTTAGTAGTAAAACATATCCATAGGACAAGCAAAGTGTAACTCTGTACTTTCAATGATCAACTTACTAGCTTATACAAATAAGCAGGCTAGGAGTCCACCTAAATTGAAACCTGCATTATTTATGATAGTTTACTTCTACTCACCAGCAAAGTGAGCATTTTCTTGGTGTTTGAAAATGATTTTATGCTTTGAAAGCTACCAATATACCTATGGATAGATTTTAAAGAGTGGTTAATTCCAAATATAGGAAATCTAAGGTAATTGGACCAACTATATGGACAAGACTGCCCTCTACACTTTTGGTTCTACAAGACCAAGGTGGGTAAACCTAATCCATCTCAACATATGACACTTTAAAAATTTCTCTAGATTTAGAACAACATAAAATAATAAGAAATTGTTGAATGAAAACCACTCATTCATTAACTCTCAATTATCATGAAGAACATAAAAAAACAACCATAAAAATTAAAAGGATTTTGAAGTGATTTTAAATTTGCAGAATATAGCCTAGCTAAACATGCATCACTATATAAAGTAATAATCTCTTACCACTGCCTTAGCCATTGGGAAATATCTCTTATGCAAATTCAGAATACAAAAACCAACTATTGTCCAAGATTCAAAGCCAAAAATACAACTGACCCAAACCCATACTTCTTATAAGATTCTTGTGTAAACCAAAAATAAATCTATGTTTTATCAAGAGCAATATTTAATTTGATCCTAGATCAATACTAAGGAATAATAGCATACACATAGATGAACTCTATGCAATGAATTATAAAATTCATAACTCATGAGACAGACACAAAGGAGAAATTAAAATATGGATATTTAAATTAAGTATAAAGAATCATGTTCCTGTATACAAAATGCTTCAGATATACACCACTTCAATAACAGCAAAACCCTCTAGAAAATATTTAAAAATTAAAATATCTATTATAACGGTTAGTCCAAGCATGAAAGTTACCATCAATGGGCCAAATTAAACTTTATACCCATCTTTAAAACACATCCGTCGATCATCCTTTAAAACACCCGCGAGCCCGAGCAAATAAAACACTTAATCCCAATCAATGACTCCTTGGACATCCACGTGGCACTACATTATTGGCCTTGGAAATTATTTATCCTTCTTTACCTACATTGACCGACATGGACAGGTGTCACATAGGTGTGATTCCACAAAGACTATCCATCGTACAACTTGCAATCAAGGCATCACACCTACCATCGGATTGAATCTGATCTATTTTACCTTTATCATTCTTTGAAAATCTGAACCCACAATCTCAGTTGGCTATGTGTCAAATGGGTGTGATTCCATGATGAATATATTTGGTACAACTCTACATCAAGGTATCACACCACCCATTGGATTTTCTCAGTTCTGCATGACACTTTACCTTTAAGTCCCACTTACGCAAGATCTTTGATTGACGCCTATCAGCAAGGCGTGATCCTGCGATGAATAAATAGTCCTAATCTTTTTTTAAATGCATTATGCCCACCATTAGATCATCTTTGATCTAACAACACATTAACTTCCTTTAGGCTTTGAAATTGATGGCCCCACAACCCAGCATAGACATGTGTCACTCAAGCGTGTTTCCTTGAAGAATAAACATTGAGCACCTCCTGTTCCAGGGATTATACCTATTGTCTAATTAAAACTGATCTGGCCTTCCTTTATCTACTGGCCCCACTTAAAAAAGATCTCTAGGTAGACACCTGCCAACATGGCATGATCCCGTGATGGAAAAAAAACTTGCATCTTTGGATCAAGGCATCACTCCTATCGTCATATCAAAAAAAAATTGTTTGATGCTTTACTTTCCCTTAGCCTAGCCACTTTACACATGTTGCAAAGGCATGTTTTTGTGAAGAATATATTCCCTAAATCTTTTGATCCCAGAATCATGCCAATGATTAGATTAAAAAATATTTGATTGAACCTTATTGGTGAGGAGGTTCCTCTCCTAGAGCTTCTAGCTCTCTCCAAGACCTTCAATGGTCTCTCTTAGGGTCTCTCACTCTTTACCTTATTTAGAGGATTCTTTCCTAATCCCCTAACCTCCTAGGAGCTTCTCACCAACTTCAAACTTCACTCTTCTCTCTCTTTCTTCACTTCCTTGCAATCATGGCTTCAGAAGCCTTGAAACACTCCAATGGTGTCAACTACCTAAGGATATTCTTTCATAATCCCCTTAGGCCTATTAACACTCCTATGGATCCAATTTTTTGATCCCTTCAACCATCTTTCAATCGAGACCCAAAATCAAATATTTGGCCCTTGTAGCCTTCTTAGGCCTATTAGCCCTCCAAAACACTGAAAATGTGTTCTTTCTCCCACAAACCCTTTAAAAAACCAAAAACCAATTGGATATTATTTGTGGGTTTTTCCTTCCCTTGAGGATTCACTAGGTCTCAAACCCTAATGGTTTCCATACAGTGAATTTGTACCAAACCCCTAAAAATAAGGATTTTGGAGACATGTAGACTGGTTTGGTAATGTAAACTTCTTTCTTTGATCAGTTGGACTCCTCTGATCCTCCCCTTCCACAAGAAGGTTTGCAATACATACCTCCTCACTTCCCCAACCTTTATTATCTCATAACAATCACTCTACAATCACCATTGCTATTGTTTCTTCCAGTTACCCTAGCTAGAATGCTCATCAATAGCCTAGGGTCTGGTCATTCTTGGACTTCCCATGTACGCACACACTCCACAAGCCATATTTATAGATTATATAAAAATTCTCTTATGGATTCCAAGTGGTCATGGAGTTTGAACCACGAGAACTCCAAGAAAACCAAATTTTTACATGACTAGACCAAAACTGGCTAGTGAACTTGCAAAACACAAATTAATTAACAAAACTTAACCATAAAGAATAAAATAATAAACTACCACCACACAAATCTTGTAAATTACATTTCAAACACTATCTCATCATTCATTCAGTCCATTCAATCCAATAAAGTGATGGATGATGGCTCTGTCAAAAAAACACACTGTAAATTGATCCTTCCTACTGATCAGTCCATAAAAAATGAAATCTAACTAACAAATTAGGGTTGGATTAACCTTATATACTCCTATCCCATCTATTTGGACCATTTGGTCAGGATTTTGGCACTCTAACGGCTGATTCCTAAAAGCTAGGAAATGTTGTCATGACAACTTTAAAAGTTGTGATGACAACTTTAACAACTTTTGTCAAAATTGCAACTTTTCCATTTTGAGTGTTCTAATTGGTTTCAAACTTTACCAATTGACCTCAAATGGTTAGAAAACAAAAAAACATTAAAAATATTCCCAATTTGGGACTTTGGTCAACACTTTGACTTTTGAGTTGACTTCTAGGCCTTAGACTCCTAGAATCAACTAGACTCAAACAACACAACCCTAATCTCTTCAAACCTAAACCACACCTTAACCACACACTAGGAACTTTATACTTAGTCCTTATTTATGGATGGTTGGCAAAACCACCCTACAAGAAAAAATAGTTAAGATCTTCTAGTAGACCTTAAGGGTGCTCCTACACCATACTTCCCCCCTACAAGAAAACAAGTTAGGGTATAGTTGGTGTTAAGAAATCCTCACTAACTCCATGTTTCTTGAATTCACTCTCAGCTATCCAAGTGGATTCTGACTCTGGTTGTTTCTTCCACTTCACTAGATTCTCCATATAGATCTTATGTCTAGTTTTCTTCTTTACCCTTGAATCCAATATCTTCTCATCTTGTGGCTTGTCTTGTTCCAGAGTCTTGAACTCTCCCATGTCCTTATGTACCTCTATTTTGTACTATATCTCATCCATCTCTGGCCCCTTATACTTGACAAATCTTTCACATTAAAGATAGGAGAAATTGACATCTCCTTGGGCAACTCTACCTTATATGCATTATGTCCATACTTTTCCAATATCTTACAAGGTCCAATTCATTTCATTTGTAGCTTGCTGGGTATCCCTTTTTGTAGTCTTGCCTTATTCAGGAACACCATGACTAATTCACCCACTTCAAACTATGATTCTCTTCTTCCCTCATCTTTCTTTGCCTTCAAATTTTGATTTGCCTCCATCAAGGTCTTTTTCACTTGCTCATGAACTTCCTTCATTGATTGTGCAAAATCATCAGCAAACCCACTAATTCCCTCATATCCTTTGAGGTCTCTAAGTTCCATCACACCCCTTGGATGTGCCCCATGTAAAATTTCAAATGGGCTATTTCCTGTCACCCTTTTGGTATTGTCATTATAGGAAAATTCTGCCTGTGGGATAACTTGATCCCAACCTTGTCCATATTCCTTGGTCAGGCACCTAAGCAAGTTCCCAAGTACCCTATTGATCACTTTAGTCTGTCCATCCGTTTGAGGATGATAGACAGATCCATGAGATAAGTTTGTGCCTAATCTCTTCCATAGGGTCTTCCAAAATTGACCCATGAACTTTACATCCCTATCTACAACAATACTCATTGGTAGGCCATGAATCCTTACTACTTCTTTGAAAAATAAGTAGGAAATATGGTTGACATCATGTGTTGTTTTACATGGTATGAAGTGACTCATTTTGTTGAACCTATCCACCACAACAAACGCACTGTCTAATCCAATTGGAGTCCTTAGTAACCCCACTATAAATTCCATGTTTATACACTCCCAAGGTCTACTTGGAATGGGAAATGGCTTGTAAAGTCCTACATTTGATGAAGTACCTTTAGCCTTCTAACATATGCCACACTGCTCCACATATCTTCTCACATCCTTCTACATCTTTGGCCACCAATAGAACCTCTCCACTAGGTCAAATGTCTTATTGAGTCCAAAGTGTCCACTTAGGCTTAAATTATGCTTCTCCTATATGATATTCTCCCTCATTGAGCCTTTTGGAACACATAGTTTCTTTCCTTTAAATAGAACCTATTCTGCAATGTATACTCTGCAAACTCACTATGAAAGTGATTCTCAAAGTCTCTACACACTTGATAAATCTATGAGAAGTCTGAATCTCCCTCATATAGGTCCTTTAAACCTTAAACTCTAGTAATCTACATCTAAATCTCTTGGATGGTGAGTAGTCTCCTACTAAGGGCATCTACAACTTTGTTTTGCACCCCTTTCTTATGTTTAATAGTAAAGGTGTAAGATTGTAGGAACTCCATCCACTTGATGTGTCTCAAGATAAGCTTATCTTGAGTGTTGATGTAACTCAAATCTTGGTTATCTGTGAAGACAAGAAACTCCTTAGGAAATAGGAAATGCCTCCACTTCTTTAAGGCTTGCATAAGAGCATATAGCTCCAAGTCATAGGAGGAGTACCTAGACTTAGCCTCATGGAGTCTTTCACTGAAAAAGGCCACAGGCCTACCTTCCTGACTTAAGATAGCTCCCACTGCAATGCTAATTGCATCACACTCCACAGTGAATGGTTTGTCAAAGCTTGGAAATAGAAATATAGGCTGAGTAGCCACTTCTTTCTTTAGTCTCTCAAATCCATCACTAGCTGCCTTTGTCCACATAAATTTTTCTTTTAGTCATCCTTTTATAGTCTCTAGGATTGGAGCACAAATCTCACTAAATCTTCTAATGAACTTCCTATAGAATTGGGCTAACCCATGGAAGCTTCTAACCTCTATCCCTATTTTAGGAGTAGGCCAACTCAATATGGCCAATACCTTCTCCTTATCCATCTTTAAGTCACCCTTGGAAACCACAAAGCAAAGGTAGACTAGCTCTTCCTTCATGAACTCACTTTTCTCAATGTTTATGGTGAGTTTCTCCTCCTGCAACTTCTTCAAAACTAACTCCAAGTGTCTCATATGGTCCTCCTTTGTTTTACTCAAAATGATGATGTCATCTAAATAGACAACTACAAAGACTCCTATATAGTCCTTCAAGACTTCGTTCATCACCCTCATAAAGATGCTTGGTGCATTGGTAAGCCCAAAGGGCATCACTAACCATTCATACAATCCCTTTGTAGTCTTAAATGCAGACTTCCACTCATCACCCTCTTTCATCCTAATTTGATAGTATCCACTTTTCAAATCAATTTTAGAGAAGTACTTAGCACACCCCAAACAATCCATCAAATCCTCTATTCTAGGAATTGGAAATCTATATCAAATAGTTATTCTATTTATTTCCCTAGAATCAGTACAAGTCCTCCACTTACCTCCCTTCTTAGGAGTCAACACCACTGGGACAACACATGGGCTAATGCTCTTCCTTATCAACACTTGGTCCAAAAGCTCTTGGACTTGTCTGGCTATCTTCATGTTTTTCTCTGGTGTCATCTTGTATTCAGCCTTGTTTGGCAAAGATGCTCCTAGCATGAAGTCAATTTTATGACTTATTTCCCTCTTAGGTGGAAGAGTGGCTAGTGTACCCTCACAAATTATATCCTTGAACTAGTCTAGTAGCTCTCTTACCTCCTATGGTATGGGTTCCTTCTCATGAGACTCCTCCTCCTTTGGCTTTAGCAAGATTGCATAGCCAACTTCTTCTTCCTTTAGATCCTTTAGAAATTCTTTACTACCTAGTAACATGGCACTCAATTCTATGTTCTCCATTGTTTCCTCCTCTAAGATGGACTATATCTTGTAGGTGACCCCATCTTTCTTGAAAGTATACTTGTTATCCTTCCCATTATGGATTGCATCTTTGTCATATTGCAATGGTCTGCCAAGCAACAGATGGAAAGCATCCATTGGAAAAAAATCACATAATATCTGATCATGATACTTTCCAATAGAAAATTCCACCCACACTTGTTCATTGACTAGGATGTTCTGGCCCTTATTCAACCATGTTACTTTGTAAGGGCATTCATGTGGAATTTTAGTGAGTTTCAGCTTCTCTACTGCCTCCTCTGATATTACCTTGTCTGTAGATCTTGAATCAATGATCACCTTACATACTTTCCCCATTATCTTGCACTTGACTCTGAAAAGAGCCCTCCTTTGCTTGTGTCCATCCTTAGTAGGTTCTTTAATTAGTATTCTCCTAAGCATAAAACTTTCACCTTTCTCTGAATCCAAATTGACCTCTGAATGCTTTGTGTTGTCCTCCTCTTGGACATAGTTGATCCTCTTTTCTCCTTGTGAGGATGTTGGCTTATCTGGACACCTGTATGCAGGGTGCCCCAACTGTCCACAGTTGTAACATTTCATGGAGGAGAAATGAGATCCCCTTTCAAATCTTCTTGTCCTTCCTCTGCCACTATTGTAAGAACCCCTTCCTCTATTATTGAATCCACCTCTATTACTAGAATCCTGGCCTTGATCTGAATATCGAGAGTCTACTTGACTTCTACTATCATTGCCTTGGCAACTTGTGCCTCCTCTATGGCCACCTCTATTATCTCTGCCCCTTCCTCTACTTTTGGAGCTAGAATCTTGTCTTTTCCTTAGTTTTTCCTCCACCTTCAAAGCCATTTGAAAACAACTATGAATGGAAGTCAAAGTGAAGATACTAAGCTCTTCTTGGATGTTCCAACTTAATCCATTAAGGTATCTTAACACTTTACTTCTCTCTATCTCTTGGATTCTTGATTTGAGACAAAGTTTTTGAAATTCTTCAGTATAGGCTGCCACATCTAGTTCTTTTTGCCTAATATTTTTCCTCTTCTTATGCAATTGGATGTCGTAATCCTCTGGAAGATAATACTCCTTCACTTTTTCCATCATTGTCTTCCAGTTTTTTATGGGATTCTTTCCCTCTTTCTCCCTTTCTTCCTACAAGAAATTCCACTGTGTAAGTACTTATCCTCTTAGCCTTAACTTGGCTATCTTCACCTTTTGGGCTTCTGTAATCCCATCACACTCGAAGTGGTTCTCCATCCCTTCAACCCATTTCATAACTAACTCTATATCCATCTTACCAGAGAACACTGGTATTCCTTCTAGATCCTTCCTACTCAATGCTTTGAGTGCTTTGAGGAATGGTTCCTCAGGTAGAAGAGGATCAGGCTCTGGTTCTATTTCCTCTTCTAATGGAGACTTACCTTTATCTAACCCTCCATGCACTTCTTCTCTCAATTTG
The DNA here is from genome assembly GCA_018584345.1 of Thuja plicata. Lineage (NCBI taxonomy): Eukaryota > Viridiplantae > Streptophyta > Pinopsida > Cupressales > Cupressaceae > Thuja > Thuja plicata. Next base: position 1,931,833 of record MU226068.1, on the reverse strand, counting down.
TTGGCTGTCTCTGCAACCTCTGTCATTTTGATCTTCATTTCCTCCATTGCTTATTCAAGAATCCTATTCTTAATTTTTTTCTTTGACAAATCTTTGGCCAACTCTACATTGGTCACCATTCTGGACTCACCTTTGGTCTCACTCCAATCTGACATACACCAATTCAATCACCCAAGCCTTTCAATGGATCTGATACCAATTTGGTGAGAAGGTTCCTCTCCTAGAGCTTCTAGCTCTCTCCAAGACCTTCAATGGTCTCTCTTAGGGTCTCTCACTCTTTACCCTATTGAGAGGATTCTTTCCTAATCCCCTAACCTCCTAGGAACTTCTCACCAACTTCAAACTTCACTCTTCTCACTCTTTCTTCACTTCCTTGCAAGCATGGCTTCATAAGCCTCGAAACACACCAATGGTGTCAACTACCTAAGGTTAGGCTTTCCTACTCCCCTTAGGCCTATTCACACTCATATGGATCCAATTTGGTGATCCCTTCAACCATTTTTCAATCGAGACCCAAAATCAACTATTTGGCCCTTGTAGCCTTCTTAGGCCTATTAGCCCTGCAAAACACCAAAAATGTGTTCTTGCTCCCACAAACCCTTAACAAAACCAAAAACCAATTGGATATTCTTTGTGGGTTTTTCCTTCCCTTTAGGATTTCACTAGGTCTCAAACCCTAATGGTGTCCGTACAGTGAATTTCTACCAAACCCCTAAAAATAAGGGTTTTGGAGACATGTAGACTGGTTTGGTAATGTGAACTTCTCTCTTTGATCAGTTGGACTCCTCTGATATTCCCCTTCCACAAGAAGGTATTAAATACATTCCTCCTCACTTCCCCAACCTTTATTGGCTCATATCAATCACTCTGCAATCACCATTGCTACTATTGCTTCTAGTTACCCTAGCCAGAATGCTCATCACTCGCCTAGGGCCTGGTCATTCTTGGACTTCCCCTACACACACACACTCCACAAGCCATATTTATAGATTATATACAAGGATTTTATGGATTCCAAGTGGTCATGGAGTTTGAACCACAGGAACTCCAAGAAAACCAAATTTTTACATGATTGGACCAAAACTGGCCAGTGAACTTGCAAAACACAAATTAATTAACAAAACTTAACCAGAAAGACTAAAACACTAAACTACCACCACACAAAGCTTGGAAATTACATTTAAAACACTATATCATCATTCATTTATTCCATTCAATCCAATAAAGTGATGGATGATGGCTCTATCACAAAAACACATTGTAAATTGATCCTTCCTACTGATCAGTCCATACAAAATGAAATCTAACTAAAAAATCAGGGTTGGATTAACCTTATATACTCCTATACCATCTATTTTGACCATTTGGTTGGGATTTGGACACTCTAATGGCCAATTCCTAAAATCTAGGAAATATTGTCATGACAACTTTTGTCAAAATTGTAACTTTTCCATTTTGAGTGTCCTAATTGGTTTCAAACTTTACAAATTGACCTCAAATGGTTAGAAAACAAAAAAACATTAAAAATCTTCCCAATTTGGGACTTTTTTCAACACTTATAATTTTGAGTTGACTTCTAGGCCTTAGACTCCTAGAATCAACTAGACTCAAACAACACAACCCTAATCTCTTCAAACCTAAACCAAACCTCAACCACACACTAGAGACTTTATACTTAGTCCTTATTTATGGATGGTTGGCCAAACCAACCTACAAGCCAAAATAGTTAAGATCTTCTAGTAGACCTTAAGGGTGCTCCTGCACCACTTATCCTTGTCACTAGCTTTGAAGATGTCTGACCCACAATCTCATATGGACACTTGTCATCATTTCGTGATGCCACTATGGGTATTTTTGGTGCATCTTTCCTTCAAGTAATTACGCTTGTCATTGGATGAAAAATAAGTTTCTCAACATCTTGTGTTAAATAAAACATTATGGGGACTTAAGCCTTAGGAAAAATTAAAACGTAGACCCCGCTAGGAAACATGAACTAGAAGGAAAAGGCCCCGCTTATGACAACATAAGACACATGACATAAAAGAACTTAACTGGCTAAAAAAGTAACACATATACATAAAAGACATGAAGACTAGGGGTTTTTGAACCAAAAGGTAACTGAGGGTTTGGTAAAGTGACAACTTAGGGTTTAAGGCCATTCAAATAAAAAGGAAGTTAGGGGAACACATATAAATATGATACAGAGACTTACACCAGGAAAAAAATTTGCAGTCCTAACAATATGTTTTGTTTAGATTTCTTTAAATGTTCTATGTTTCTTCATTGGGGCAAGGTGATAAAGGAATCAAAATTTTGTAATCATTCTTCTATTTTGTATCTTTCTTCTTCTATATTTCATTATATGTTGTGTTGTGCCTGTACTATTATTTGTAAATGTGCCTTTGTGTAGTCCGCCTAGGATATTGTGACATGGTAACACTGAATCTTTTTGGTCTCCATGATGCCTGCCCAAAAAGACTCTTCTTCATAAATCTTCTTTATTTTTCCTCCATTGTGTTTTATTTCTACTTCCTTTGGGTAATGATGACATTTAATTTGACATAGTATTTCACATATTATCTTATGATCATACTATCCCAAGGGTAAGTAGATACCTTCATGTTCTTACTTTTCATTATGTGCCTATTTCCCTTTATATACATCTTCTCTTAGAGGCATGTCATAGTGGAAAAATCTCTAGTGGATACATGTATTCTCCATTATATCCATTTCTCCCATTAAGGCACTTGCAATTTCTTTAACATGGGAGCATACACTTTGCTCACATTTTGCACACACCCACTATGACAACTTTGCTTCTTTAAATCATTTATGGATTACTAAATAGTCCTAAAGGCCTGATTCTCTTTTGGATCTCTTCTTGGATTACTAACAATCCAGAAGGCTTGATCCATAGAGTGGTGTCTCTTTCTCATCCCCTAAGGATACACACATCCTTATGCCTAGATCGCCTTTTGAATTTTTTCTCTTTTGGAAATATATTTTCCTGAGGGTAAATCCTTAATGGGTTGACTATCATGCACACAAACTTGCTATACTATTCAATGCCATCTTTTTTTGCAGCATTGCCTTTTGGTACAGTTCATAGTAAGACACACATCTTACTAAGTGATTTAATCACACACCTTTTTGGTTTTTATTTTTTTTAATTATATCTCTCTTTTTATGATAATGGAGTTAACAAAGACTCAATCCTATTTGGGACTTGATGGATTCCTTGTCTCCTTAGTCATGATGAGATTATCTTATACATTTTGATCTACTTTACGTACAGTTTGAGTTAGGCTCACACTCCTGCTAAAGTGGGGGATAAATGTATCATCTTAAAATGGAAGAAACCATGTTGAGGCATGTCTATCCCTCCTTAGTAGGATGTTTTAGACATAATTTAAATGCCTTTATGGACACATCGATGTACCTTTTATTTTTTGCTAGATTGGGCCCCTATTTTCTTCCATTTCTCACTATTTTTTCTCTATCTATGAGATCTTGGAACATCCATCAATGGACTAACCCATGAGGGGGTAAGCCAAGGTCATCCTAGCCCTTGGGGATGAGGCTGAGGTTAGCCTCCCCCTAAGGTTAGGCACCTCAGGATTATGGGCCCTTCTCAGGATTCCAATTTCTTTTCATGCCTTGTGCAATTGGCCCCTTTTTATTTTGGTTTTTAAATTGAAATAAAAGGGTGCATACTCACTTCATTTTAAAATAAAAAAGAAAGAGGTTAGAGAACTTTCACCCTTTTGTCTACAAGAATTCCAAGAGCATTGAAGCAGATATTTTGAAATTATTTAAGACTTCAAGATTTTAAGATCTTTTGAATTCAAGGAGCTTTTGAAGGAGTTAATTTGAGCCCTTTTAATCATCATTCCATGATCATGCATGTTACTTTCAAGGTTTAACTTTCTTCTTCAAAGATAGTGGAGTTAGCTATCAAGGAAGATTTTGTTTATCCATTATTCACTTGCATTTGCATATCTGATTCAAGCATATGAGTACATCTACATCCATAGATCCATGACTTGGTATGATTTACTATTGCATTTTATGAGGTATCCTACATTCCTCAAATATTTAACAACATTGAGTACTTCTACATCCTTGTGGATTATAGATCCAATTCCTCCGCGAGGGTTTCTACAAAGTCAAGTCAATCTGTACATTTAATTTTCTGTTACATACATTTAATTTCAAGGTTAATTACTAAATTGGGGCTTGATTGAGGAAAACCCCTCCCCAACAAAAAAAAAATGTTTTTCCAATGCAACTTTAGGTATATAGACCTGCAGATTTAGATTCGGGGCCATCAGAAATAGGTTACTGTCATAGATGCAAATTCTAAAAAACATTGTAGAGCAAGTAGATGTCAAATTTGGCCAATTCATGTGTATATTTTATGCATGTAATCATTTACCATCCAAGTCATCATAGCCCTGAGCTAGAAATATTTCTAGGTTTTGAAGATCTTGAGTTTCTAGTTCCAGATATGGTCCTGTTTGAATTTCTGAGCTGTTTCGGGAGCAGAATTGCAAATCTTGGTTTGAGCACACATATTCCAAGCCTTTAAAGGTGATTTGGGGTATTTCATTAGTTAATTTGAGTACTTACATTTTATATCTAGTCTATTTTATTTGTTTCATCATTGTCTTTACCTTTCTAGTTGACTATACCCAGTACATAGGAAATAGCATTTTCTTTATTAGCACTTAGTTAGATTCTTGTTTTGCATTGATACCCCTATATCACTCGGATTGTATTAATCTAACTTAGATCTAACTAGGAGAGTTTCTTGCAAGATCTCTTCCTTTGTGGCCCCTTCTCTTGAGGGGTGTGTGTGTGTGTGTGTGTGTGTGTGTGTGAAAGTGGGGAGGATTCCTATCTTGATACTACATCTTGATTTCCCTACAAACACACACACACACAAATATATATATATATACATATATATATATATATGTATATGTATATATATATATATATATGTATATATATATCTATATATGTATATATA
>MU226068.1:1912188-1926751 GCA_018584345.1 Thuja plicata | reverse complement strand
TATATATATATATATATTCTAACTAGCCAGATTTCTTCTTTGAGATCTCACAATTCAGGAAAAATACTTGAATTAAAAAGGATTTAGAACTCACCTTATTCAAAGCTTATTCGCATTTTTGAGGTTTTCAATGTTTTTTATGCATTACCTCATCAATCATTCCAAGATCCTTAGCATCCAAGCTTTCTCATGAATGTTAGTTCAACAACCAAACAAACAAAATGAAGGAAAATCGATACCAAATATACCTTGGTTTTTGAACATTTTAAAAATGTACCATATTCCAACAGGAGAATCATAAAAATGAATGAAATAAGTTCTATAAAAGGCTTCATAAATATCAACAAGCTTCCAATACCTATTTCTCTCTTGAATTCTCTCTTCCAAAGTTTTGGCTTTGATTGCTAGTTGTATCCACTTTGCATCTTTCTATAGCCATTTTGCCTCTTTCTCTTGACAATAATCGAGTGATTTGTATATCTCTTTATGATTTTTTCTTGATTTGATCCCTTTAGTAATCTTCAATTCATTAAAAACATCAATTAAATATCAAATTTATCAATTATACAACTTAAATTTAATGTTTCTTATCATTAACTAGATGCTACAAAATCGCTATCAAATGCAATGTAGAATAGACCAAATGCAACACAGAACAGACCAAATGCAACACATAATAGACCAAATACAACACATAATAGATAAAATGCAACACAAAATAAACCAAATGCAACACAGAACAGATTGAATGCAACATAGAATAGACTGAATGCAACATACAAGGGACCGAATGCAACACAAAAAAAATTGAATTCTATGCAGGATTTACCAAATATTTATGCAGAATTTTCCTAAATGATATGCAAAATTTTCTATATGATATGAAAATTTCCTTAATGATATGCAAATTTCCCTAAATGATATGCAAAGTTTCCTAAATGATATGCAAATTTTCCTAAATGATATGCAAATTTCCCTAAATGATATGAAAAATTCCATAAATGATATTTAAACTTCCCTAAATGACATGCGGGCTTCCCTACATGACATGAAAAATTCCCTAAATGACATGCAAACTTCCCTAAATGTTATAATTTATGCAAATGCACAACATAACCATCAACTATAACTACTCTACAACCAAAACCAAATGTGATCTTCTTTGGCCCAAGTGCGAGATTCTTTGGACCAAATGTGAGCTTATACCAACCAAGTGAGAGCTTTCATAGACAAGGTGCGAGATTTCACAGACCAGGTACGAGCTTTCATAGATTAGGTGCAAGCTTTCATAGACCAAGTGTGAGATTTCATAGACCATGTACTACAATCTAGAGACTAAATGCTATAATCTTCCAACCAAGTGTGAGTATTGACAAACCAAGTGTGAGAAACTTAGAACCTGGTGTAAGACACTTAGTACCAAGTGCAATAATATTTTTACCAAGTACAAGATTCTTACTACTAGGTGCGAGAATCTACATATTTCTAAGAATATGCAATGTAAACACTTCAAAATTGATGTTAGAAGGTGATTCTTATGCGTCATGGTGGGTGCCCAATATAGTTTGTAAACCTACAATTCAAAAACCTAAATGAAACAATAGTTTGACATAATTTTTAATCAAATTTGAAAGATCTAACTACTTTAATCAATTTTGAAAATGAAATAAAACTAATAGTGTCTCATGGACCTCTATCTAGAAGGACTAAATGAATGTTCTTAGTTGCAAAGCAATCCTAAAGTGATGACCCCTAAAATGATAATTATGCTTAGAATGATGAAAACATGAATCTAAGATGCAAATTTATACAAATTAGGATGAATATCCCTATTCCATTGCTCAAAATATATTCAAACATGGATGCATTTGTCATTATGATGCTACTTAAGAATTTTTAATGATAATATGCTCAATTCTATTCTCAATTCAACAAAATATACTTTCTATGAAGTAAATTGATGTTCTAAAATGTGAATTGGTCGTAAAGTAGTGATTTACACTAAGAAATGCCTTTTATTTATAGGAATTCCCAAGGGTAGGGGATGAGTATAATTAACCAAGGTCAAAGAATGGTTGAGTTTAAGGTTGAGTGACATGTCCCCTTTGAGTGGACAATATTGCTTTATAAGATTGGTTCATGTTCTCTCTTTTCTAATTCCCCATTATTGAGTGACTTTTCATCACGTAGTGGTGGGTGAGAGGAATTAGGATTTAGTTAATTGAAAATAATTGATTACTTTAGCCATGTTTGATTTAATGAATTGAATTTAATCAATCGATGCACTACGAAATTAAATTATTAATTCAATTACCTAGTGATTTGATTTATCGATTCATAATAGCTTGGATTTTATTCATTTTTCCTTTTCCTTGCTTTGACTTGTGTTGACCACTTTTAGGTGTATACACTCACCATCTCCCCTCTTAGATGAGAACCAGGTGAATAGTTCCTAGGATGAACTAGGTTTAGACAAACCCACACCACCAATTCCTAAATCCAATCCCCAATCCATATCCCATCCCTGAGGGAGAAATAGACTGGTAATCTTAACAGATGAAACTCCTAATAAACCCCAGCAAACTCCCATAATTTGGTAATAAGCACCGAAAATGGGCCCATTGGGTTAAGAAATACCTACAATAACTCTTGAAATTTAAGAAATCCCTACAATAATAAAGTACATTATCAACCCATGATCCTTATATACATCTTGAAATAGGGCCTTCTCTAGTCTCAACCTCATGCAACAGACAGTGTCACTCATGAAAATTCTCACTATTAGCAGCATGAAAACATAGAAATTCATATAGAAAAAAGGGAATATCTATAGATAATGCACATAATATTATCCATAGTTAGCTATAAATAACATTACTTTGGGTTTCAAACTAAATTCCATAACTTTCTAATTCAAACAATCTTTGTACTGAAGTTCACATTTATGAAATATTTTCAAGCTGACATTTTTGGTTATCAAGATATCTCATAAAAGGAATGATGGAAAGACGTAAAGATTCTCTAATCAGCACCATATTTTAGGAGTAAATGAAAAATCCTTCATATGTCACTTCTGATATGAAACTCATCTGTCATCACTATATAATCGCCAAAATGTAGTAAAAAATTATTGAATTATATAGCATGGAAATCCTGGCTTACCTGGTAGGAAATATGGCAACTAGTCATTAGCTCAACCTATGTTCAACCACATAACACTCAAAATGGTATGAATTTTACACACTCCCTTCATCATTCCCCCATACATGTGTCACCACCTTGTGCAACTACAAGCCAAAGGAATTGTCTTAAAACATTATTGCAAAGCTATGACTAACTAATCATGAGTTACCTTTTCTTCATTGCATCCTGGTGACTCATCCACCTTATCTATACTTTAAACCTACAAAATTGTGGGTTCAAAGGTATTTAACAGGTTTTAAGCCATAAAATGCATCCATCAATCACTAGCAAGTCACACGTAAATGCTTCCCTATGGGCCAAAAATGGGTCCCACAAAATAAGTTGTGAGGTCGTGACAAGCCATCATCATAACATTTCATTCTTCCTCACAGACTCACAGCTTGAAAATATTTTACCCACTAAGTGTCGCAAGCATGCAACAAACCATCATGATCATCACAAACATCAACTCATGGGTCCAACTGACTACCTTCAAAAACTATCGTGTCGATGCAATAGGAAAAAATTGTTTACCTTTTTAAAATCTTCAACTTTTGACACGTGGCTTGCTCTCGCTTTGCCGGAAACCATAAGTCTTCACTGTGTAATCAACTTTTAACATACTTTATTTCCACCTAGGAGGCCATGCAGCCTTGCATTTACCATCCATTAACCTTAATAACAGTAGTGAGGGTATGATAAGGCAAACATCAAATTGCCAACACTCAGTCACAAGCTCACAACATTTCTTGCCAAAATTACATAACAAAAGGCATTAGGCCTAACAATAAATTTTTTGACATTAAATCAACAAGATCCTAACCAAAAATAAAAATATGATAGGTTGGCCAATGGACATAATGCGGGAATATTTGGAAAATTAAAAAGTTCTCTAAACTGAAATGACTTAAAGAGAAGGTAGCCCACAGACTAAAGACCATGGCACTAGAGAAATTTAGAACTAAATAAAGGACCGTAGCCATGGGAAAAATTAATTTGGCATCAATACATGATGTGGGATAACAAAAAAAATGACGATTCTACTCATTTGGTTAAGTATTTACTTTCCTATTCATTTATTAGTTTTAGTAGCTAACTATTCCTGAAACCATCAGAACTATGTTCTTTGACTATTCCTGCATCCATTGGAACTCTGTTTTGTGACTATTCCTACAACCATTGGAACTATATTCTATGATTGTTCCTGAAACCATTGGAACTATGTTCTTGAATTGTTCATGTAGCCATTGGAACTACATTCTCTGATTGTTCCTACAACCAGGACAGAACAAAGTAACTTCCTATTTGTTTTCTAAGAACTATATTTTTGTTATCTATTTTAGTCAAGTTTAGTTGTTGATTCATGTAATATGATTATGGTTTTATTTCATATATTTTAATATTACATATATAACATAAAAATATTTTATCGCATTAAATAAATAATAAATTTTCATTAAATTAATTGTTTTGGGGCAAAACTCATGTCTCCCAGAAGATGAAGATGATCCTCAAGATACAAATCCAGAATATGTTGGTTTTGATCTAGATCATAGGTAGAGGATAATGATGATGATGCAAATACAAAAGATATTTTGGCTAATGATGATGATGATGATAATGACAATGATCATGTTGATGATGACCCTGGTGCTGATGATGATGATGAGGCAATTTCTACTAGTAGCCAGTGACATTCATGATCATATAGATAGTTGTAATGTGACAAAAATCAAGATCTTTATATAGGGTTTTGAACAATTGGGATTTGAACATAAAAGAGACCCTATACCACATTTAACCACTTAAATTTAATTGTTATGATAAGGAATGTAGATCTGGAAATGTTTGCAAAGGAAAATAGAATAAAATACATACCTCCAAAAAAGAATCTACTAAAAACATTGTCAAATGGTCTCAGAAACTATTGATTTCTATGATTCTAAACCAAAACTATGAGATCTACAAAATCCAGAAATATATTTTAAATCTGGCTTAGGTCCACTTTGACCCAAAATAGAATGTCGATCCTGACCCAGAAAAGAATGTCAATCCTGACCCAGAACAAAATGTCTGTCTTGACCTAGAATAGAATGTTGATCCTGACCCAGAACAAAATTTCAATTCTTACCCAGAATAGAATGTCGACCTTGACCTACACAGTCTGATGGAAAATCTATTTTTGAATCTCGAAAGCCTGCCAAAAAGGGTATCCAGATCTACACTTGAATCTGTTGTCTTGTACCTGTACCTGCAAGAAAAATGGTTTTTTTTTTTTCGGGGGGGGGGGGGGGGGTTTACTTGGTCAAACTCTGCTTTTGTAATTAACCTTGTAAAATAATTCAAATTCCATAAATAAACAAAGCAAATAAAAAAATTCACCTTGTTTGTATAGAAACCCTTGTGGAGGATTTGAATCCTTGGATCCACAAGTATGGATGTGCCAAATGGATGTAGAATGTAGAATGTAGGATGTAAGATCTCTCAAATCAATTTCCTTTAGATCTTCAACACCAATCTTGAATGGATCTTGGAATAGGAAGAAGCTTCCATGGATGTGGATGGAGAAATCTTCAATAAGAGAGCTCCATAGAGCTTTGAGTCCTTCAATGGCTACCAATGGATCACCTTGATGAATTGGATGCTTGAATTCTTGAGTGGTTGAATTCTTGAATTCTTCCTTCAATATATTATGCATAGAAGTTGGATGGATGGAATTGCGTCTTGCCTCTTTCACACTTAGCTTTCTTGCTTAGATGGTTGTTCAAGAAAATGAGAGGAGAAATCTTCTATATATACAAATCTAGGGCATAATCTTCTAGAGATGCCTACATAGGAGAATTAAATTCCCATTATACCTATACCCCTAGAAGTGGACCTATATTAAATATAATTTCAAGATTTGTTGCCTCTAAGACCAAAACAGTCGATCCAGTAGCAGGAATTAAATCTTTCCAAAGCTTGACATCTGAAAACTTTGGGAACCTAAAATTTGGACCCTAGGTCAAGCTCAAGGTAAACACTGACCTATGTTAGGTTTGAGGTGGACCTTGACCCTGAGGTCAAGAATCTCAGAATCACATAGCAGAATGCCAAAAAATGTAGGAGAAAAGTGGAAAATAGGGCACAATCAGGGGGAAAAAGCAGATCCAAGTCAAAGACCCATTCAAGGCATTTGACATGACCCAAAATCACTTACTTGGAGGGCTAAACCAGTCCAAAATCGAAGTGCTTCCATTTTTTGATGATAAATTTAGCCCCCACTTTAGCAGGAGTATGGAATCGATGCAAACTCTTGGTAAAGGAGATTCTAAAGAAAAGATAATCTTATTGAAATCAAAGGGACAAAGCAATCATCAAGACCCCAAGGAGTCAAGTCTTTCTCAATCCCAAGATTACAATAAGAGATACATCACCAGTCAAAGAAAAATAGAGAGAGGGTGTGATTACCTTGCCCAATGAAATGTGTGTATCTCATTGTGAACCACAAAAAGGATAGGATGACCAACCAAGCGAGCACTTTATAGTCATCCCATAAAGTTGTGCACCTTCTAGTAGCTTTGTGCATGCATGTAGTGCATCTTCTAATGGATTTTATGAAATACCCATGGATCCATATTCTCATATCACCATGGAATACATTTTTAAAATGCGTATATCTTTAGGATTTATCAACTTATGTGTGTTACCTTCTGAGTATTTAGCATATTGAATTATAATTGAATGTGTATCTCTTCGATATTTAGCAACTAATGTGCATTAGCTTCAAGGGATTTAGCATGCTACAAAACAAAACGTTATAACAAAAATGCATAATATAGAATGAGGGAGGCTGTATATATGCCCCCTCCTTAAGATGGAAAAATACATACTATTTTTGACATGTTAAGGAAAGAAAAAAACAAGGATAAAGCCTTCTTCAACATCAAGACACTATCCATAGACAAAACCCAGTCCAAGCCAAGAAGGTCACAGATCCTGTGTAACACCCCAAAATTGGCATCTTGCAACCTTAACCAATTTTTTTGCGTTTATCAACTTTCTGAATCATCAAAGTCCTATAGTACTAGGCAATTCTGAGCTTTGACTAACTCTACTTGATCTAAGTGTCAAATGCAAAAAAAACCCTAAATCTGCATTAATCACATACTATATTCAATTCCTAAATATCAATTACAATTGGCTAAATAAACCCTATTATTGAATTAATTTAATTATAAAGTCCTAGTACTTTAATTAAATTAAATTCACCCTTTTAGTCAAAATACCTAAAAAAGGAATTAAATAACATTTGATTATTAAATAAATATCCTCATTTCAATAATTGAATTTAATTATTCAAATAATTGAGAAAGTGAATTTATGAAGTCATATTTCATTTAATTAAGCAAATAGTCTCTCCAAAATCTTCACTTCAGTTCAGAAGGGGAAACTTTTAGTTAAAGGTGCAAAAAATCAGTTAACTATTTCATTCACTCAAAAAGACAATAGTTGATTGTTTCTCTCAAGGAAACTTTCCATTTTGAACTAGAGCCTCATTCTATAAAATAACCCTCTTATCTCTCATTCAAAAAAAGAAGAATGCACTGTTGGAGTATCGAATCACTGTTAGATTTTTATTCAATATTTGTGTGCATTCAAGATTTCATTATTATTGCAATAGATTAATATCATTCAATAGATTAACCATGCATAGCTTAGTTTCTTTCAAGCATTCTTAGCTTACTCTCATCTCTCATTTATAGATTAATATTACATACTCATTTCTAGATTAATCTTGCATACTCATCTCTATACTAAATATTGCATTTAAATTCTAGATTAAATCCTCCATTCTCAGATTTGTCTTAATTGTTGGACTCTCAAATTCTGAGAGCTACTCAAAACCCCATCTAGATAGGACACAACAAGTCGACTCATCCAGGTATGCAGGATGGATAAATTCATATCCATTCTTGTATGTGACTGATGAATAAGGGCTATGTTGAAGTGTATGGCTATGCAAAGAGCACCATGTTTAGCATATACATTTCTGGCACCCTTCGTGGGGCAGAAAATTCAATTTCGGGCCTCATATTTCATTTTTTATTTCAATTTTGTTTTCTCTTTGTATGTCTCTACAGCGAATTCTTGCATGAATTTTTGCGTACATCTGCGCAAATTTTTGCTTGTTTATGTAATTCTTCACGCAGTTCCTAGTATTTCTTCTCACAGCCTGTTCTAGTACTTCGCACGAACTTTGACACCAGAGACTTTTAATTTGCGGTTTTTTATATTCTATTTTCTGACTACTGATACTTGTTGTTTTCTATGGTTTCCTAGTTTTATTTCTGATACAGCTTAACAAGTGGTCTACAGGATGAGATGTCAAAGTCTCCTTCAAACATAGCTATACAAACTTACTGACTACTTGATTGAAAGACGCCTATAAGAGCATGTTTGTCAGAGAATTTCAAACCCACATAATCATTGTGTCTATTTTCAATGCTTTATCTACATAGTCTAGTTAGGGCCTTTCCTAAAATCTCTTAAGGGTCAGGATAGAAGAATAGGGTATTAAGATCTTCATTACATGGAATTTATTCCCATGAATGAATCCAAGAACTAGACATTGCTATGGGATTGATACCTAGGGGAGAAAGGAAAGGTAAAAATTTGATTGACATATTCATTAGTAAGGGGAGTATTCTCTTCTCTCTTTGAGAGAATCAGAAACCTAGAAGCTCTTAGGTTTGTTGAAAGAGGATTTAGCTCAGTGATAAACATGTATGGTGAGTTTGGGTAAGGTGTAGAGGTAGAGGAGTATTCTCTTTTCACTTTTCGGAAAATTAGAAACTTAGACCCTTGAAATCAAACCAAGTCTAAGTCACCTTTAGCGGGCCTGCCAGAAGTTGAACCTCTAGGAATAACCCAAGTGGGTACACACCTTTTGCCAATGATTCCACCCCACTATATTAAAGTTTATTTTTTGAGCGAAAGACTCCAGATCCATGTTAATTACTTCCTCTTGATTCCTGATGTTGAACATCTTGTGGAAGCCCTGTTTATTGTACTGAGTGGCACCGCTCCTAGCCTTGCTTTGCAGGGGTGTACACTTGTAGGTGTTGATGTGGCTATATGTCTCAACCTTTCTTGCTAGGCCACCAAAGGTTAATGTGAAAGGAAGCCGATTAAAAAAATTTGTAGCTAGTTTCTTACCCGGTTCACCTCTGAAAGGGGGCATAATCTTTGCGCAGGGAGGGGGATGATTCTCTCCCATAGATTCTCACCATAGGCATGCACCTGGATATCTGAAGGTGGTATATGAAACTTGCCCCTACTTAAAGGGTTTCCTTTGAGCATATATTATTGAGTCCTTGGAAACACCAAAAACACAGGCACTTTTTCAAGAGTGACATAGCTGTGTGAGGACATGCATGCACATAAGTTGTGAGGCAAAAATTATGTCTTCTCTACCATTTTATTTTAGGGATAAATGAGCATCTTTTACAAATCTCCAAATGCTCAAAGTGTTCAAACTTTTCAATACTCCCCTATTCTTCCAAGTTACCTTGTCCTTGGTTGAATTGTTTTCAACTACTGCATGTATCACAACTGTTTGAAATTCCAAACTCTATTCTTTTCAACAACTGGTTTCTAAACGTCCAAATGAAAACTTGTCAATTTGAAACTGTCCAAACCAGTCTACAAACTAAGTACTTTTTTTAAATAACAGTCCAATTTGTGTCTCGCAATCAAGTTTTGTATCAAAAAATGGTTCAAATGGTCAGTTTCTGTAAAAGTTCACCTAGTTTTCTGCAAAGATTCACGTGAACTTTTTCAATCTTTGCGCCATTCAGTGCATTTCTTCATGCGAGACTCTATGAATCTCCACATGATTTTTTGATAATTTTCTTTCATTTGGTTTACTAGTCTATGATACCATTTCTGCATTTCTTTGTGCTAGGCTGCAAAGTCTTGCACGAGCCAGTCTATTTCTTTGCACGAAAATGTCTAAATTTTGCCTTAACAGGGAGCTATTTGATGTCTATCTTTTGTCACTCTACTTAGTATAGTCTCTTTTTGAGGTCTATTTGCATGCTTTCATGTTTATACACAGTCTACAACTAGATGTCTCGGGTTGAGAACTACGGGATTCTTGCTTGAACTTTTCTTGTCTCTTATATACCTACTCATTTTGTTGTGTTGTCATAACTTGTGATGCGATAGTCATCTCTCAAATGTTCTAGCCTTATCTTTGATGACTCATGTCAGGTATACTTCACCTATTGGCACTCTTGTGCACTTATCTTGAGACATAGTTCCAAGCATAGTACTAGTTCACTCTCCTTACATAATCTTTGTCTATGACAGTTGTGACTCGAAGTAGCAACGCATTCCCCTTATGTATCACTAAACGAGGTAGAGGTAGACCTCAAAACTGAGGAAGAGGTAATTCCAAAATTGTCACGCAGTCTGAGTACAATGGGGAATCCTCACATTCCTCTTCACCAGGTATGTCTAGAGAGGGTGATGACATGTAACTCAATGAATGTTTGAAGATGTTAAGTTGATCACTGAAATGCAGAAAGATAATGCAAGACATTAAATCAGTTAATGGATTGTATTTTCATTGATGTCAACTCGATATAATATAATTAATTATAATCAAAGTGTCAAAGACTTCAGAGAATTAGAGAGATAAAGATTATTATTTCATTAATGAATAAAAGATTAGCATTCACTAAGTGACTTCAAACACAGACGGCTAGTGGAACCAGATGGACAGAGATCACCGAAAGTCAACTCACTGTGATGCCTGAACAAGAACACCAATGAGAAATACTGATGAGAAGAATCAAAACCATACCCGATGGCCAAAATCATAGTGTAAACCAATGGAGAAGCACGAGGAGAAATCAAGTTTTGACCAAAGCTATCAAAGAGTTAGAACACCGAAAGTTAACATGAGTTCAGAAATGACAAAATATCTAGCTAGCAGAGATAATTATAGACCTAACTTGTATTTATCATTGTTTTCATCGACAAGATAAAGCCAGAGATAAGTAAGGGATTTAAGGATGTTTTGTCCAGTTGGAAAGAAGATCTCTACGAGATAAAATAGGAGTTTTTCTTTAAATTAGATTGGCTAAGATTGTGGATCACGCCAAGATCAAGAGAATTAAGAACATAACAATGGTGATATCATGTCTATAAAGAGACAACTTAATTCATTACAAAAAAAGGGGATTGAATGGATAAGAGGATGCTGAAGAGAAACTTCATACAGTCCTGATCAATCAAGTTGAGGAAAGAGCTAAAGATTTCTATAGACACCAATCAATAGAGCATAGCATCAACAAGCAGAACAAAAGTGGAGAAAAGGGATTAAAAGGATATATTGATCAGATGATTTTTATGAGCTTACAATAGATCTAAAAATTTGCAACTATAAGTTGTATATGTGAACAGATCATATTTTTTTAGTTTAACCATTGATTCAGAAAGTCTCTTAACCGAGCAGGATTTAAATATCCTTTCTATATTGAGATACATCCCAAGGAGTATCAAAAATTTTGATCATGAAGATAGCATGAGATGCCAGATACCATTTGACATACCAAAAAAGTTTGAAAAAGGAAGGTAGCATAGGAATGCCCGATATCAAGTGACAAACTAATCTTTTAAATCCTCTAACAAGGTCATACCTAACAGTGTGTTTGTAACCTTTAATAGGGTTGGCTCTTCACCGAGCTCACTTCAGAAGAGTGAAAATTTTGGGTTACCGGTCTGAAGTGGGTTTTCCCTTAACAGGGTTTCCACGTTAAAAATCCATGTGTCAATGTGTTTATAAGTCATTACTTTAGTGTTTTGCATTACACATAGCTAATATGGATTGATCGGTATACTCTAAGTAATTTACTATTTTTTGGTAAATTAACAAACTTCTATTTGGTAAACATACATAATAAGGGTTAACAAAGCATTCCGAGCAGTAGTAATTTGATAATTATATTTGAAGGAAATCATCTTATAGGACTGAAGATAACTAGAGGCTTAATATTGTGGTACTAAGTTTATGGGTTGATTAATTGGAATATTTTTTAGGCCACTAATTCACCCCCCCCCCCTCTTAGTTATTACTGACAAAGGGATCATCTTGTTATGTCTCTCCTATCATTCAACCTTGTGTTAGATGATCATTCCCAGTGAACTTCAGTCAGGTCTGAAACCCATTGTTTGAAGAGCATCAAAACTTTGAAGAGTTGTTACCTAAATCTAACTCTATCAACAAAACAAGGGTTCCCATAGGTACAACATCTCAGCATACTCAACCTCCTCGTAGTGAGTCTTTGTGCACTAAACACTTGCATACCAAAAATATGGAAGATCAAAATCAAAAGGGTGAAGATAGCAAAGATAACGATTCATCTAAAACCACCAAGGGTAAATATCATTATCAAAAACCCCCTAGTGATTAGGAGGAGATAATAAGTCAGGAAGATATAGTGGATTCTCGCAAAAATTAAAACTTCCATAAAATGATGGATATCCTCCTGAGGGAAGAGAAAGAGAAATATCTCCTTGAGCTAGCTAATCAAGGGGCCAAGCTACCCTCAAACTACAATGTAGAGACTCTTGTCACAAAGGAGGAATAAACTAAAAATCCCAATTAAAAAAACAAGTTCAAAGCATGCAAGAACAACTTCTTCAACTCATGAAGGATAAGGATAAATCAGCCACATAGTTCACACTAGATAGCATTTATTCATTCCCATCTGAAAAAAGTATTTGCATGTCTCTTTTTCCTAAAGGAGTTTAACTTCCAAAGTATGAAAATACTTGGGTACCTCTAATCCTCAAGATCATCTGTGAGAGTTTGGTGCTCTATCTATGGATTTCATACATGACCAAACTTATCTCATATGTTGATGAAGGGAAAGGTAGAAGAATCCCCAATGGAGATGTCCTAGCCCCAGAAAATAACCACACAATAAAAGAAAAAAAAAAAAAACAACACAGAGATTTAGATCCACAAAATGCAAATACTCATAATAGAATCATCATATTTTCATCCAACATGCTCGGCTGTAAGGCCTTCTGGGTTACAGCCAAATACTATGCAATTACAAGAGGAAATCCACAAGATCTCGCAAGATCCAAATCAAACCCTATCCACACTATGGTAGAAACCTCCAGGAAGATCCAAACTTGTGCTCGCAAGCCCACCAAGCAATCTCCTTGTTTCCCAAGCCACAGCTACTAGTTCCTCTCAAAACTCACTCCTCTGGATCTTCCTCTGCTCTAGGATGGATGAATAATGACTAAAGGCTTCCCCCACAACCCCTACTTATACCAATATAAGCCACAGGTCGGCCCAGAACATAAATTAAATACAAACACATAAATTAAATGCCACAAGTTGGCCAACAACAATAATTAAATGCCCAAAATTGATGTCTTAGTAAAACTGCGATATCTCCTAGTTCCGGATCAATTAGGACTTGTGCTTCAAACAGTAGGTAGAAATCTAGGCCCTCTTCAATCCCTGAAATTTTCATCCTCTAACTCTTTGTGGAAAATTACTTATATGGCCTGTAATAGGAACCAAATTTCTAAGCAAGCCCAAGCTCCTCCCAGTCCATGCCAAGAAACCAAGACCATGCCAAGTTCCATTAAATACATTAAAACCAATTACCCAAGACCCAAGTAGGTTTATTCAACTCTACCAAACCCCTCACACATGAAAATAAGTCCACACGACTCCATCAAATCTCCCAAACATGCAAGATAGCCAACTACCCTGGGATGCTCCTGCATCAGACTCCCCAGGTGTGAAAAGATATTCTCAATAGCTGGAAGAACATCATTCAGGATTCAACAAATAAATCCCCAAATGGTTCTTCACATACATGTCCTCCAAACCCTCATTCTATAAACTCTTTCCCTTGTTTTGTTTCTGCTTCTTCTGCACATCCTTCCTCGATGTCCCACAGGTTTGTTTTCCACATTGACCTCTATCCTTTTTAGAATATGCCAACTCAACTCGGCTGCCAATGCTCAGGTTCCTTCTACCAACCTCTTCCTTTTGCAAAGGAATCAAGGAATGCTTCTTTCCATCTTTCATAATTGTAAACACATTCTTGACACAATCATGCACAGCCCTGGGATCGTACTGCCACGGTCTACCAAGCAACAAATGACAACTGTTCATGTCCACAATATCACATAGAACTTGATCCTTATACTGTCCAATCTAGAGATCAATAAGGAACTACTCCCTCACTTCCAAAGCATGCTCACCTTGCAGCCAACCAATCCTATAAGGATAAGGATGTCTCATTCTTCTCAAACCAAGTTTCTGAACCATCTCCTCCACAACAAGGTTATCAGTACTACC
>MU226068.1:1882690-1911527 GCA_018584345.1 Thuja plicata | reverse complement strand
GTTTAGTTACCATCAATCTCCATCTAGTGATCTTCATTTCACCTTCCTCTTCTCTATCCTACTGTAACTCCTTCCACCAAAGAGCAGCATGTCCCTTTAGCTTGGTCTGTGCTATCCTCACCCTAAGCGGATCTTCAATATCCTTGAGCTCAAAGTAGTCTTCTAATTCACCAATCCAATCAATCAGGTCTTCAGGATTCAAAGTACCTGAGAAATTAGAAACCTCCATCTTATGCTTCAGCTTCAACTGAGGTCTAGATCTATCCAATTGAAAAACCCTATTTCTACTAGGTCTCTCATCTTGTTTAACTCTACCACTTGATCTAGTAGTCTCAAAGTCTTCATAACCATCTTCAGTACCCACATGTCAAGGCACACCACCTAAAGCACTTACAATCTCAGCAATAATATCACTCTTCATTAGTGCAAGCTCAGATCTAAGTTCTACCCTAATCTTTTCTAAGACCCTTTCTTCCACAGTACCATGAAGATCATCCATTTCCCTAGGGTTCAATCTTCTCGGAGCCATCTTCTGAAATCTTCAAAAATCCTCTCCACAGTCCTGGTGCAAACTGCCTCACCTTTGGCGCTCTGTCCACACACTCAAGAACAACCTTTTCTCTGATACCACTTGATGAAGGACAAGGTAGGAGAATCCAAAATGGAGATTTCCTAGCCCCAAAAAATAACCACACAATGAAAAAAAAAAAAAACACAGAGATTTAGATCCACAAAATACAAATACTCATAATAGAATCATCATATTTTCATCCAACATGCCCGGCTGTAAGGCCTTCCAAGTTACGGCCAAATACTATGCAATTACAAGAGGAACTCCACAAGATCTCACAAGATCCAAATCAAACCCTAGCCACACTATGGTAGAAAGCTCCAGGAAGATCCAAACTTGTGCTTGCAAGCCCACCAAGCAATCTCCTTGTTTCCCAAGCCACAGCTACTAGTTCCTCTCAAAACTCACTCCTCTGCCTCTTCCACTGCTCTAGGATGGATGAATAATGACTAAAGACTTCCCCCACAACCCCTAATTATACCAATCTAAGCCACAGGTTGGCCCAGAACATAAATTAAATACAAACACATAAATTAAATTCCACAAGTCGGCCAACAACAACAATTAAATGCCCAAATATGATGTCTTAGTAAAGTCACGATATCTCCTAGCTCTAGATGAATTAGGACTCGTGCTTTGAACTGTAGGTAGAAATATAGGCCCTCTTCAATCCTTGAAATTTTCATCCTCTAACTCTTTGTGAAAAATTACTTATATATCCTATAATAGGCACTAAATTCCTAAGCAAGGTCGAGCTCCTCCCAGTCCATGCCAAGCAACCAAGACCATGCCAAGTTCCATTAAATACATCAAAACCAATTACCCAAGACCCAAGTAGGTTTATCCAACTCTACCAAACCCCTCACACATGAAAATAAGTCCACACAACTCCATCAAATCTCCCAAACATGCAGGATATCCAACTACCTTGGGATGCTCCTGCATCATACGTCTCTTCCCACATAGTTGTGGAGGGTCTAACATGGAGTGGTTCTCTAGGTTACCTACTAGCATCAATACATTTGATGAGATTTCCAACCTATTTTTGAAAAACTAATCGCATAACATCCAACATCTGGTTAACATCCGTGATCTTTGCATTTTTAAAAAAACCATGGGGAACCTTTCTTGACATTTATCCAGAGGTGGAGACAATTTTATATGAAATATTCTCGTAAGATACCTGAGTCTGAAAAGCTTGAAATATTTTTACACAATCTTCTTCCCAATTTTGGGTACCAAGAGCAACTTTAGGGTCCTTTGACCTTTGATGACATGATCAAACAAGCTATGATAATTGAAACATTCATGGTCAAGAAAGGAGAACTGGCCCTACACAAGGATAGAAAACATGAGTCCTCTTCCTCGAGAAAAGACAAACCTAAGATCATCAACAAGAATTGGGATGTTGTGAATGAAGGATTTGTTGACAATGTAACTCCCAAGCCTCCAAAGGCTGCATTTAATCTTATTACCACTATGTAGGCAGCCAAAGCCACTGAACAGGCTGCAAAAGAAACTAAACTTCCTTCAAACTATTCTAGATCTAAAACTTGGGCTGCTCGACCCAAGCATGAGTTTACTCCTCTATGAGAACCCCTCAACGTGGTTTACAAGACTCTCTTGCAAAATCAAATACTCACTCCTCTAGATAATTCATGTCCTTTCGATCCACAATTGTGACCTTCTTGGTGGTATCAATCTGCATAGTGCAATTACCACCAGAACAAGGGTCACAAAAAATAGCTAGCTGCATGCTACTACGACATAAAATTTAGGAACTTATCAATAGTAACGCTATTTTTGTGGGGATTCATGAAAAGAACTCAAATCACTAGGAACTCAAAGACCCCTTTCCTTCTCATGAGAAATGTGAATCCTCTAAAGATAAAAATTCTCATGCCAAGGTCAACTATACGTACACTAATAATGATAATGTCATTAATATGGTTGAACCTGTCAATGTTGAATACTGTGATGTTATTACCATCAAGGAAAGAGAAGACACTCCCAAACACAAAAATCCCCTCATCTTGCAAGGGCCTATCGGAGAGTTGAATTTACTAAGATTATATGACTATTTTTGTGTTGTCATTATGGCAACAAATTCATGTGAAGTTTTGATAGTTAGTTCATAAACTTTGAAGATCAAAATTTGGCTAAGTATAGAAGACAGTGCACACAGAGATATACCCATTGATCAGAGCACCAACACACATGAAAATGAATTCATCATGGTCTGCACCTTCATATATAAGATTTTGGATATAGAATTATACTTATTCTACACACGCAGTATCAGATATGCCAGTATGATGAACTTATAGGAACACTAAGTGTCACAAGAAGTTCAACAAAATAGAGCATGGAGCCGACTACAAATTTTGATTAGTGCATATTAATTTGTTTTTTTATGGCTATGCACCTATTTTAATATGTTTTTAATGATTTTATTATCACTCATGTAAACACGCTTAAGCCAATTAACTTGGAAGTGTTGTGTATGTTGATTTTGGGCCGACTAAGTCTTAAGTTTTGGTCGCGTCTATTGAGTATGTATATATACTTAACATATATTTTGTATTAGTGTGTCAAATGGTAAAAAGAGAATGATTGTAAGTAATATAGTAGTAAAAAAAAAAAAATTAGTATGAGATAAAGCTCTACTAGTGATTAGAGTTTCAGCACACAAAAGAATCTGATCAGACAAGCAGTGTCATAACAATAGTTCAACCTTCAGATATTGTGAGTATATGTTATCAAGAGGTTGTAGCCTTCTTCTTATTTAGCAGTGAGCTCTAGTAGTATTCCATCCACCTCTAACAGGGTTTGTAAAATACTCCTAATAAGGTCATTGTACTCATCAATGTAATGACTGCTCCTAACAGGGCAAAGGAACTCTAACAAGTTCATAAGAATAGTGCAATTATTTGTGGGTACAAATTCCCATAGGGGTTTTCCTCTGATCAAGGTTTCCCCATAAACATATCTTGTGTGATGTGTTATATTCTTTTCTTATTGAATTTTTTATCTATTTACTGGGCTAAGTTTGAAGATGATGAAATATAATAAATTGTTGAATGTTGATTCACCCCCCCCCCCCCNTTGTTGAATGTTGATTCCCCCCCCCCCCCCCTCTCAGTGTTCCCATTCCTAACAATTGGTATCAAAGCTTTGGTCCTCTAAGAGAAGTTTACCACTTGAGGAGATCATGGACTCATCAAAAGTGAAACATCTAAAAAATAATCTTGAAGAAGCTCTTGAAGATCTTGATAGATCTGAAAAAGAAAATGAAGAACTGAAATTGAAAGTTGATGGCTCGCAAATGCTCATCAAAAAATTAAGAAAAGATTTGAAGG
This sequence comes from Thuja plicata, assembly GCA_018584345.1. Taxonomy (NCBI): domain Eukaryota; kingdom Viridiplantae; phylum Streptophyta; class Pinopsida; order Cupressales; family Cupressaceae; genus Thuja; species Thuja plicata. The sequence goes on along the minus strand of MU226068.1, from coordinate 1,907,597 downwards.
ATTTCTCTACAAATGATTTGGGAAAAATGGTCAAAAAGTTGAATGAAGAAAACATGTCTCTAAAGGATAAGATTGAAGATTTGAATGAATAGTTAACAGATAGCCAGATAGCTATTGAAGAAAGGACTAAAGAAAGTAAACAATTTGATGAAGAACTTATGCAAGCAAACATGAAAATCTTGGAGTTGGATAACATCAAAAAAAGATAGAATCTGAGTTGACAAAAGCCAAGAATCGTATTGAAAAATTACACACAAGTTATGATCTATTACAATCATAGCTCTACGCACAAAATTTAAGAGGTGATACCACTGGTGTTGGATACAATGAAGCAAAAATTCAAATCAATACAATGCAAGAAAGAAAGAAAGCACAAGAAGAATCTACAAAACCAAAGACAATTGAGAATCTTGCAAAAGCTAAGGTAGAACCACCTAAAGATGAACACAAACCAGTTAATTGCACCTGCTATGCCTATAACAAACAAGGACATATGGAAAGGGATTATAAAGAGGTAAGAACTTTCAATGGTTATTGTTACTCATGCAATAAATTTGGTCATAGAGCCCTACACTGTAGATCAAATCTAAGAAATCAGACACAAAAAAATCAAAGAAGTCAGACTCAATACAATCAGATAAATCAATCATAGAAAAATTATCACAACATTATATGTTAGATATGCAACTACAATGGACACATAGCTAAACAATACAACATGGTTAATCATGTCAACAAGCCTCCAGTGATTTTTCACTCTTGTAACAAGGCTAGACACATCTCAAGGTTTTGCAGATCTAGAGCACAAAAAAAAGGAAGACCTAATAAGTCTCAAGGATCTCTATTTGAAGAATCTGGAGAAGTCAAGTTTGTGAAAGCTACAAAAGATTCATGAAAAATATGGGTTGAAGTAAAGAAAGATGATGGTGTTGAAAAAGTGGTAAATGCATCCATAGTGGATGCAACTTCTACTTCTAGATAGATAACCCTCATGGTCATAGGGGGAGCTAGACAAACTCTAAACCCCTTCGTGGTAGGTATACTCACCTCTAAGTATGCACCTTCAATTTTATGTTCTTGGTAACATTTTGATACAGTATGCAAAAGCGCAAGGTTCTAATTGGAGCAGGAATTAAATTTGGAATTCACAGTGGAAACTGTGTTACAGAAACAAGCATTAATTGTCATAACTCATTTATAAGTCACTAAACTATCTAATGTCTTTACTTTTACATTTGAGATCAAGAAGTTGGAGAGAACAGGAGATTCAAGTGTCTTATTATTGACTAATTACCGTTGGTTGGTTAGCAAAGTGGAATGCCGTTGTAACAGAACCCTAGTGCGGACGTGTTGTTTCAGAATCTCTATGAAAACCCTATTTAAGAAAGCTCCAAGTAATTAATGGAAACTCCTATAGTTTTTGACATCTCTGAGAAGAATAGATATGTGTTTAAGAAGTATCCTTGCAAGTCAATTTTTGATGATGTTGAAGGAGCATTTTCCAAGACTCCGTTAGGAGTCATGCATGTTGAGGATATACACGCTTACATTTACTGTAAGAAGGATTTTGTTGGTGATAACAACATAATGATGCTCATGGCATCTATGATTAACCCTAATTACTCATTCAAGGATGAATTCTCACATCTCTTAGATGACCCTATTTTTGAGTATACAAATGTGCATGAGTTCTATGAACCAAAATGGATTAAAATTCTACTCAGTAGGATTCATAATGATCTATTTTGGATTGGTGAAGTTCCTGTTTGTATTAGTGCTGATCTCATTCATGAGATGACTAGACTCTCTAAGGTCGGTCCCATTCTTCCCATTTTAAACGATGTCAAGAAAAAGGTCGAGCAGGCATGCTTATCTAGGAGTGATAGGTGTGGAATGAATGTTGATCCTATTATGGAGAAAGACATCAAACTCATCACCATGATACTTGGTTACAAGTTTCATCATGCAAGAAAACTAAATAGTGTATCTGTGGCTACAGTTCTGGCAGCAATAAGGATGGTAAGAGATAACACTCAATATAAAATTTGTGAGATATTGCGCGCATAGATAATTGAGAATATTAAAGCTATCAAGCATGACAAAATAAAATTATTCATATTTGGTTCCTTGATTATATACATGTACTTCCACATTGTTGGTAAGGTTTCTAAGCTTTACCTAGATAGCAGAAAACCTACCTTGTCTCAAATTTTGTTGAAAGCTACATCTGAAAGAAATATAAAGGATTCTATGGATACGGAGATCAAGACATTCAGAATTAAGATGCAGAAGAGGTTCAGAATACCTGAGAAGATAGTTGACAAATACAAGGACACCATATGCTTTATGGTAGAAACATATTGTACATGTATGGAAGAACTTAAGCCAAGAACCAAATGGATTCACCCACTTGGTTATGAGGTAGAAGAACATATTCTGGAAGGATATGCACAAGTCCTTCTATCTGCACCTAAAGATCCAAATGAGCCTAGATGGGGCACATATAGAGAAAAGACAAATCAAGTTGATTTTGTCCTATACAGTGCAGATAATAAGAGGAAAGCATCAAGGATTACCTCTAACATTCTAAAAGTTCATGGTGTCACCCAAGAAGACCTAGATAAAGCTAGGGAAGCTAAAATTGCTAGAGAACTTAAGCAAACACTTGCAAAATTCAAAATTGAAAAATCTGATGATATCCATAAGAAGAAAAGGAATAATTCTAGTGAGAGCATATTTGCACCCTCTACTATTATTGACCTGGAATCCTCTCCGCCTTCTGTGCCAAGAAAGCTGACTAGAAGAAGGAAGCAAGTCCCCACAAGCCACCCATCCTCAAGGAAAACTTGAAGCAAAGTAAAGAATACTCAAACTCCTCCTGAGGTAGGATTCTGAGGTAGGATTCAAACCTAGTCTTGAAATCTTGAGAAACAGAATCATTAATGAAGGATGATTAGAGTCAATTTCAAATGTCTATGATAAATATCAAGAGATTGATAAATCAGAGATACATTCTCTGATTATCACAAATATGATCAAGTTCAAAAGGTCAGTTTTGGAACTTAAGACAGTCATTATAGAAAAATTATGGAACATACTTGACTTATTAAAAAGACAAGCCATAGAAGAGGATATGAGGATTAAAGAAGAAAAATTAGATAATATTCTCCCTATTTTCTCACATGATGAGAAAGTGATACTGTTAGATCTGGTAAAATCTCATCTAAGAACCAAGACAAAAAATCTACACATTATGAATAAAGAGTATGAGTTGGTTGGAAAAGAGACTGAAAAAGCATTTGAGTAAGTGTTTTTGGATAGACACATGTATCCATCAATGGCACCTACAACTAAAGTAACTCCAGTTCCCTCCAAGCAAGAAAAAGAATTAGAGATTCTAAATGTGCCCATGCCAGGTCCATAGGATTCTGTGCCCAAAGTCTTGTCACCTTTTGATACAGTCAAAGATTCAAATGAAACCATTATGATAAATGATGTTGAGATAACCATGTCAGCCTCAGATAATTATTTGAATAAGTTTGAAGAAGCCTTTGTGAGTACTGAAGAAGCTAAGACATTATGCACTGATAAATCTTCTTTGCAGCAAGAACAATTCCCAACTGAAGAAACAACAGGTCAGAATAAAGATAAATAGGATGACCCTAATGAACTACCCTCTGTTGAGATTCTAGTGAAGACTGAATGTATGGATGTGATTCAAAATGCAATATTCACTCCATCTATCCAACCATAAATTTCATTGTTTTCAAGTTTGACCCCTGACATAGCAAACCTAGATGCATGGGGAGAAGTAGATTTGATTAAAATAAGTGTATTGGCCATGGAGAAATAAAATGAGAAACAAGTAATGAGAAATCCTCTCTTTCTTGAGTCAGTCATCATTTTGAAAAACTTAGTGCCAGCAAATAAGAAATTGGAAAATATTCAATTAGTTGATGATGTCGATAGTATCTTGACAAGCTTCAAATAAAATTTCACAAGTCTAGTAGACTTAGCTACTAAAATTGCAGAAGACAAGTACAAAAACAAAATGCTGGATGAATTAATAAAGAAATTCTCATTAGACCTTAACTCATTGAATATTGGTCAAGCAATTCTAAAAGAGTTAGCAGCAAAAGGAAGAAAAGTGATAGCTAACTGTATGGACAAAGGTAAACTCACTTCTGAACATACAAAGAAGATTGAGGAAGAAGACATCTTGATTGAAACCATAAGAAAATCAGTTGAATTCTCTTCTCAAGACATCAATGTTTGTAACAACATCTATCAAGGGTAGTTAGATAAAATTGAGAAAGCCAAGATAGAGATTAGCAAGATAAGGACTAGACAAACACAACTGAGAAATACACTTGCGCCCTCCTTAGTTGTATTGAATGAGAATATCAAGGAGATTGATACAAATATTATCACATATGATCAAGGCCCCTGCATGGATCTAATAAATATAGAGAAACTCACCTATGCATAATGCACCCATCTTCAGACTGTTGATGCACTCAAGGTGTTTTGGCAGCAAGAAGTTAAAAACCTACAAATTGTATATCTAGATGTGTACTCTGAGTAAGTACTTAAGATTTTTATTTGTTTGCACCTTTGTCATTAATTTCAAAGGGGGAGTATAGTGTATAAAGGATCTTAGTGTATATAGCTGAAGTTAAAATAGTATGAGGAGATATATCAGCATAAGTACAGTTTTTTTTATGAAGTCAAATTTTAGTAACTTGGCCACATTCCTTTGTTGCCATTAATGACAAAGGGGGAGATTTTTGGAAATTTGAATTTAATAAGATTATATGACTATTTTTTTGTTTTCATTATGGAAACAAATTCATATGAAGTTTTGATAGTTTGTTTATAAATTTTAAAGATAAGAATTTGGCTAAGTATAGAAGATAGTGTAGATAGAGATATTCCCGTTGATCAGAGCACCAACGCACATGTGAATGAACTCATCATGGTTTGCCCCTTCAGATATAATATTTTGGATACAAAATTATACTATGTCTACACACGTAGCATCAGATATGTCTGTGTGATGAAGCTATAGGAAAACTAAGTGTCACAAGTAGTTCAGCAGAACAGAGCATGGAGCTGACTACAGATTTTGATTAGTGCATATTAATTTGTTTTTTTATGGCTATGCACCTATTTTAATATGTTTTTAATGATGTTATTATCACTCATGTAAACATTTTTAAGCCAATTAACTAGGAAGTGTTGTGTATGTTGATTTTGGGTTGACTAAGTCTTAAGTTTCAGTCACGTCTATTGAGTATGTATATATACTTAACATGTATTTTGTATTAGTGTGTCAAATGGTGAAAAGAGAATGATTATAAGTAAGATAGAAGTAAAAAAGAAAATTAGTATCAGATAAAGCTCTACCAGTGATTAGAGTTTCAATGCACAAAAGGAACTGATCAGACAAGTAGTTTCATAACAACAGTTCAACCTTCAGATATTGCTAGTATTTGTTATCAGGAGGCTATATCCTTCTTCTTATTGAGAAGTGAACTCTGGGAGTGTGCCATCCACCTCTAACAGGGTTTGTAAAAGACTCCTAATAGGGTCATTATACTCAGTATTATAATGACTATTCCTAACAGGGAAAAGGAACTTTAACAAGTTCATAAGACTACTGCAATTATTTGTGGGTACTAATGCCCACTAGGGTTTTCCTCTCATCAAGGTTTCCCCATAAACATGTCTTTTGTTATGTGTTATATGCTTTTCTTATTGAATTTTTTACCTATTTATTGGGATAAGTTTCAAGTTGTTGAAATATAATAAATTTTTAAACACTAATTCAACCCTCCCCCTCTCAGTTTTCCCATTCCTAACAGGACCTGCATCCCATTCCTCTAAACAAGAACAATCTCTGGTTTGTGCAAACACCATTACTCGGTCTCATGAGAAGATCATTCTCAAAGGCCCCAAGCCTTCTAAATCTGCACCAAAACAACCTATAGATAATGTTGTTATTGGCACTGCCAACAAGAATTCAAAATTGGTCCCCTCATCTAATGTTGCTAATTACAACATACTAGACCAATTGCAAAGAACCAATGCTCAAATTACTATCTTTGAGCTACTAAAAATATCACCTGCTCACAGGGAGATTCTTGTAAAATCCCTCACTGAGGAAAATGTTCTAAAAGATTTATATTTAGACTGGTTTAAATCCATGGTAGGTCACCTGACCTCACCTCATTACTTGTCTTTCTCTGAAGAGGATGGTAATTCCTTGATTCTTCCACATAATAAACCCCTACACATCGAGTCATGATTTCCCCAAGGCGTGTCCACCATGTCCTTAGAGATAATGGTTCTAGTCTTAACATATTCTCTGCTAACTTTATTTCTTAGTTAGGCTATGGTGAAGACTACATCAATGCCATTAAAAAAATCACAATTAAGGCATATGATGAAAAAGAGTAAAAATCCAAAGGGATAATTGTGTTACCAATTCAAGTGGGACCTATCAAAAGAGATGCTATCTATTAGGTGCTCAACATTCCCCTATCATGCAACATACTGTTGGGAAGAACATGGATCCATGAAATTCAGATGGTTCCTTCAACCTATCACCAGTGCATAAAATTCTCATTCCAAGGATCTAAAGTGATCGTACCTACCAATATGAGCTATGATTGCAACATTCTTACCAAATCTATCGATAGCTTTGTTCCCACCAACAAAGATTCTACTAATTTCTTCGGTTCCAAGCTAAAGGAAATGCAAAAAACTCTGAAACTCAAGGATACTGGCATGGGGGGTATTAGATTGAACCTGTGTTATCAATAACATATCTACCTCTGTCTCCACATTCTTATGGGAGGCCTTCTAAGGACAAAAAAAATTCTACAACTCATCCTTAAACAAAATATGATGGCACCTTTGTACAAGCCATGACACCACTAGAGGAAGAAGATGAAAATAGGGATATTGTAGCCTAGATCTATAAAGGGGATGATACACTTGAGAAAATCACTCCATTTCACAAAATAGAACTTGAGCAATATGGCAAGGGTCTAGATATTATGAAGCACTTTGGCTATAAAGGGAATGGCCCTATACGAGTGAACAATAAAGGATTACTCAAACCACTTGAAGCTATTGGTAGGAAAATATGTGATAGTACAGACCTAGGCTTCAAGAAGATCTTGTTTCACATAGGGACTAACAAATTTGTGCTTGAACCATATCACCAACTGGAACTTGAAGGTACATCTACAACTTGAAACTTAGAGGACAGCTCTGATGAGGATTCATTTCCTTGTCCTATTCCTCCACATCTTGTCACATTCTTTACTGAGCCAGATGATTTTATACCACGTGTCAGTATGGTCTAGAGAGACAACGATTCTGATGAAACTGCTTCACTGGCTCCATAATATATGAGCGATTGAGAGAGACACAAGATCCTAGTCATTAGGGTGAACTATACATGCCACCACATTTCCAAGAGAAGTTTGAACAAGACAAAATCCAACAACTGATCACTACTACACGAGATGAATGATAGGAATAAGGTGTCTCAACCTTGTATATTTCCTTACATTTGATATTATTTGTTTTATAATTAATTGTTTGCAAATAATGTATTTAAGTTTGATATTCGTTCTATCATTTAGTTGAGTGGGCACGTTGTGTTTTAGCTCCAGTTGGAAGATGAAAAGGATGATCAAACTTGGTCTAGGTGGATCTAGGCATCCTCTTCTATGGTAGAGGTTATTTTCCAAATGTTGGCACTTTGAACAATGTGTAAGGTAATCATGACTGAAATGGTTATGATGGATTCCTATGACGGTCATTAATATTTGTAAGAGCTAATTGTGAAAGATTTGATGACAGGTGAAGACATGCAAGCCATGTGGAAACTGATCATGTTGAGTAATGTACACTCTTCCTATTTTTCCAGAGAATGGTAAAACCCTAATACGGTTGTCTTTGGAAGTTTCCCTAAAAAGGGAAGCGCATGATATAAGTGTTTTTAGGGTAGCAAGTCGCATAGGGAGAAGTTAGTGTATTGTTGGAACATTTTTATGCTTCTGGATTTGTATTCAAGTGTCGATTATCTCCTGAAAGAAATTGTATTGCAAGTGTATTGTAAACAACAATAGTTTTGATTAATACATTGTGCAAGTTTTAGAGTGCTGGAGTTTTTTATCGAAAGGTTTTCCCCAGGGTAAATCATTGTGTCATTCTCTTTTTTATATGTATACATGTTATTGCAGCAACATCTAAGTTAATTGTATTAACATTATGTAATTGATAAGGGTTAAATCTGAATTTGCAGGATCCTCTCCTCAGGAGTTTAGCGTAGGGAACTATTTTTTTCACACTTGGTTTCCTTTCATTGAATACAAATCGGATGGTGACACAAGTGGTGAAGAGGTACCTATCTCAAGCAGTACTGACTCGCACAAGTATGAATTTGCTTCCATATCTGATGCAACCTTTGATAGGGATGTAGATACTATACCTGCATACAAAAACCCACTTGAAATAGGTGAAGGGTCTAGTGTTAGGACAAATGATTTTGATTCCATTAATGTTAACTTTTCTCCTACTACGGTCGTGAGGGGTCAAAGGAATTTGACTGCACCTTTGGATGAGATCATTTTAGGTCTTGACTGGCTAGTCCACGCTTTTGATGACTACATCGTGAATACACTAGAACTTGTCACCTCTCTCCCACTCCGCCATCCTAAGCTCATAGACTATAAATCTTCCTCTCCGTCCAATGAAGTTCTTACATTCTAGAATGACTATTCTCTTGCCTGCCAACTTAACATTGTTGAACCAGTAACATCCACCACCAGCAAACATAGTGTCAACATGACTGAAGACAATATCAAGTATCTCTGTCGTAAAATTAAAAGAAGAAAGAATAGGTTCTCTGATGGTGAAAACCACATTGTGGTAGTATCAGAGCCTAAAAAAGTAAATATAAAGGATGTATCTAAGGGTGAAAACCTCTTTGAGGCACCCAAGGATGGGATGCTTGATACACTTCCAAGTCACTTTCAGGAACAGTCATCGGTGCTGATTAAACTGGCTCAACCTATGAACTTGGGTACAAAAGCAAAACCTCAAATCATTCATTTGGCACAATCATTATCTAAGGAAGAAAAAGAGGAATTCATTGCCTTCTTCTGGAGCAAGAAGATCAACTTCACATGGACATATTTAGACATGCTAGGATTGGATCCTAATCTAATCATGCATCACTTGTCCATCGCACCAGGCATCAAGCCTATCAAAAAAAAGCTTTGGAAGATGCATCCACACATGGCATTGCTAGTCAAAGTTGAACTAGAAAAACTTCTTAAAGTTCTAATTATTAGAGAAATTAACTATGCGAAATGGATTTCCAACATTGTTCCAGTATCTAAACATCACAAATCCATTCGAGTCTGCATAGATTTCTGAGACTTGAACAAGGCATGTCCTAAAGAAGACTTTATGTTTCCCAACATCGACATGATTGTGGACATGACAACAGGTTATGAAATGTACTCACTGATAAATGGTTTCTCTGGCTACAACCAGATAAAAATCACACCAAAAGATCAAGAGAAAACTGCTTTCACATGTGCCTGGGGCACTCTCTGTTGGAACCACATGCCCTTTGGGCCCAAGAATGCTAGAGATACATACCAGAGGGCTATCACCACTATCTTCCATGACATGGTGCATAAGACAATGGAAGACTATGTTGATGACACTCTAGCTAAGAGCATACATCGAAAGACACACCTTGCAGATCTAGGTCCTATACTAGATCACATGGAATAGTTCAGTTTATGGATTAAACCAAAGAAATAAGCATTCAAGGTGACATCTAGAAAACTACTTGGTTACATCATCTATGCAAAAGGCATACAAGTGGATCTTGAGAAGGTCCAAGCTATCATGTAATTATCACCACCATGCAACATTAGTCAAATGAGAGGACTCCAAGGCCGATTATAGTCTATCTAGCACTTCATCTCACAATTGGATAACAAGTCACAACCCTTCTCTAAGAATTTACACAAGGGTGTGACCTACAAATGGAATGAAGACTGTGATAAAGGGCTAACAAAAATCAAGAAATATCTTGTAAATCCACCAATACTGATGCCACCTATTCCTGGAAAGCCGCTAATCCTTTACATCTCTGCTATAGATATGTCATTAGGTTTCCTGTTAGCTCAAGAAGATCAGAATAATAAAGAAAGAGTTATCTACTACATCAGTAAGACACTAGTCTCATACGAAGAAAACTATTCTATCATAGAGAAGGCTTTCTTGGCAGTGGTATTTGCTTCACAAAAAATGTGACACTACATGCTTTCTCATACTACATGCCTCATTGCTAAGATTGGTCCATTAAAATATTTTCTCAGTAAGGCTATCCTCATAGGTAGACTAGATAAGTGGGTCATGATACTTAGTGAGTTTTATATCGAGTATGTATAAAGAAAGGCCATCAAAGGGAAATAAATTTTAGATCAATTGGCGAAGGCACCTCTCATAGATCATCAACCGTTGAGAATTGAGTTTCCAAATGAGTCCATACTACTCCTCACACATCAATCCTAGACCATGTTCTTTGACAAATAATTCACCCATCAGGGGTGAGGCACTGGGATACTTTTCATCATGCCACAAAATTACTCTTTACCCAAAGCATATAAAATGTTGTTTCCTTGTACAAACGTCATCGGTGAGTATGAAGCTTTGATCAATGGCATCAAGATCACCATCGAGTGGCGAGTAGATGAACTCAAAGTCTTTGGTGACTCACAATTGGTCATCAATCAAGTAAAAGACACTTATCAGAAAAATGAAGACAAACTGGTGCCCTACAAGCGGATGGTTGATGACCTTCGAAAGTACTTTGCACACATCACATCCCAACATATTCCAAGGGTAGACAACAAAGTGGCCAATGCAATGACTACTCTTTCTTCTATGCTACAGATGCCTGAAAATGACTTTTGACATGAATTCCTAGTAAAAATGTTAATCTACCTAGCCTATGACTCCCCTAAATCTTAGATGATCTATTCTATCATTGGACATGATTTATCCCACTACCATCACATATACTCCTGCCTCTGTAACCAAATTGTTTTGGATACCTACTTTCAAAATGAGAAACATAGCCTAATCCACAGTGCTTCACGATATGTTATCATAGATAATGACTTGTATATGTGAGGTCTAGATGGTACCCTTCTTAGGTGTTTAGAACCTGGTGAGTCTAAGTGTGCGTTAGTTGAGGTGCATGAAGGCATCTCTAGATCCCACTCGAGCGGCTTGAAACTGGCCCATAAATGTATTAGAGCTTGTTACTATTGGCCTGACATGGAAAAGGAAGCTAAAAAGTATGCTAAGTATTTCAAATAGTATTAATTACATGGAAATTGGATTCACGCTCCATCCAAGGAGATCATTCCATTCATCACTTTTTGGTCATTCCAGTAATGGGCCTTCAATTTGGTGGGTCAGATTCATCCTTCGTCATCAAATGGACACAATTTCATCATCACGGCTATAGATTATTTCACCAAGTGGGTAGAGGCAGTACCTCTCTCAATAGAAAATGGAAAATCTATGGCAATGTTCATACTCAATTACATCATCTGCATGCATGGTGTACCCTCTTCTATAATCACTAATAATAGGGGGCATTTTAAGAACAAGGATCTGAAGGAGCTATGCTCTAAGTTCAAAATCACTTAGCACTGGTCTTCCATCTATTATCCTCAGGGTAATGGACAGGCAGAAGCATCAAACAAAGTAATCCTTAAAATCCCGCATTGCACACTTCAAAAATCTAGACAAGATTGGTATCTCTGGATCAATCCAGCTCTTTCGGTATATAGAACAAGAATACAAACATTGACAGGGGCCACCCCCTTTTCTTTGGTTTACTGATAGGATGTTGTGCTACCTATTTAGGTTGAGATTCCTACTCTGCGAGTCTCTCTGAAAGGCCTCATCACTGATCATAACAACAGAATATCTTCACTACAAGAGGTGGAACTACTAGATGAATGTCGACAAGTGGTGTTTGGTCATCTTAGAGAATATCATAAATGGATGTCTAAGAACTATAATAAAAAGGTTCAACTAAGGAACTTCCAAGTGTGTGATCTTGTTCTGAGAGAGAACCCTAAGAATCAACAACACTGGATCCAAAAGGGAAAATTTGAACTGAATTGGCTTGGTCCGTATGTTGTCACTGTAGTATTTGGTTCTGGCACTTATCAACTCTCAACCACTAAAGGAGAGAAAATCAAGGAGTTGATCGATGCTCTTCATCTGAAATGATTCTATAGCTGAGACATTATCAGAATGCTCATGTACATAGTTAAAGTCTTGAAAAAATCATAAAAATTGCAAAATTTCTTGAAAATGCAAAAAAATGGAATTGTACTACCTGGTGGATGAAGTTTCTCATTCACACATTCTTCTAGTCTTACAAGAAAGGATAGTCATGGGAATATATGGCCTCTTCTTTTCCCCCAAAATCCATCCGGATAAGTTTTTGTATACCTTTTCACAAGGGCACATGGCTTGTGTTGGCTTTGGTTTGATGAGATTTCCCATGATTCTGCAGCTACACCTACCTATTCAAAGATCCATTCTATATCAGAAAATAACAAAAAAAAATCAAAAAAGTTCAAGAATACAAAAAGAATTGAAAAAAAAAAGTGCCATTGATGAAAACCTGGCAAACAGGCGTCATGGTAGAAGAAAAAAAATCCTGCCAAGAAGGTTAAAACCTGGTAAATAGGCACCTCTTGTTCTGCAATGCTATATCTATCACAGCATGACTTGGCTTTGTACAATCGCTTTCCTACTTTCCTACTTTCATTTGCTCATGTACATGCTCTCAGTTACTATCAAGATACCAACTTACATGGATTGAAACTGGTTGTACTCTAGGGGCAACCTTCCTGGTCTAGGGGGCACTATCCTATTACTTTTTGGAATCTCTTTTGCATCAGTCACTAGTGGTTCTCACTGCGTCTACCTGTTAATTCCTAGCTATTACTGAGATCTCTCTACATGAGAATGTTTTTCGCATCAGTCACCAGTGGTTCTCACTATGTTTTCCCAATGATGCCTAGCTATTACTGAGATCTCTCTACTTTACAATCTCTCTCACGTCAGTCACTAGCGGTTCTCATTGCGTCCATTTACTATCACTGTATTGATGAGATTTTATCGCAAACGACATATACTTGAAAATTGACATCAATCCATTGAATTTGGAGTTATCCTCAAAAGCTCCATCTATTGATACTCCATCTTGGAAAATCCTTTTCTTTAGTTTGTACATATCTTTTAGTCACTTTTGTGACACTTTGGGTCTTCTGAGAACCCTCCTGACTTGATACCAATCTAGAATAATAACCTGGGGGCAATCAAATAGACTTTGTCCTTGTAGCATGAGTCAAGTCAATCATCGATGTTTTCTACTAGGGGTATGGGTCCCCAATTTTATCATATCTCTGGATTCCACTTGAGTCAATAATCTTTTCATTTCTAAAGGACAACTCACTACTGACACAAACAGGTGTTTCTCAACACCGCAATCAATAGTATTTTTTAACACTATCTTTAGACGCATCTATGTTTCTTAACACACATTGGAAATCACAAACGTAAACAACAAGATTGATAGCAATTAAACACAAAGCACTCACAAGCACAATGGTGTTTCTCAACACCCCTACACATACACACATCTAAAAACTTTGAAACTGGTTGAAGTATGTTGAACTTCAATTTTGTATGTTGGTTGTTTCCATTGATTTTCATTAATCTTTTCTTTGTCTACTACTTTTTGGTGTGGTCCCGATGATGCAGAAATGTTAAATAATTAGGGTGTATTTGATAAGAGCTCCTGCATTAAGGTATAAAAGCCTCATATCCCTCGATCCTATTTATTTTTATGCCAAGGTGAGGTCGGAACTATCTCCTTGATTGTTATTCCTCTGCTTGTTTACGCAAGATCACACTCATGGTTATCTTGGCTTTGAATGCCTATATACTGGTGTACTCTTTCTATTTCAAACTGCAAACAATGTTCAAGTCATCTCAGCTATTGTGCCTCAATGTTTACTTGGGTTTCCCATATCTTCACTGATTAAATTCATGTTCATATTATTATGGTTGTAGCGGCACCAGTAAAGATTATATCGACTTCAATGTTCCAAAAAATGCTTTATGATGAAAACTATTTAATAGGTCCAACTTCCATGTCCTAGGGATTGCATCGAGCATAGGATTGCACTTTCATTCTAGACAGTGTTTTGATGGTCACATCATTGTGTTCTCCTGGATTTGTACAATGAGGGATTCTTATTCAACGTTTTGGCTTCATCACGGCTGCACAAGTGTTTGTTCCTCGCTCTCGATCTTCAAAAGTTCATTTGGTTAGCATCTGTCATACATTGTGAAATCATGTATAATATGTTAGTACCATATACATTGCATTTACATATCTCCATTCACACATGCATTAACATAAATCATCTACATACATACATATCTACGTTGTAATACCCACCTCTTAGTTTTCTTTTCAGTTTTTAGATGTCGTACTCTTTTAGGCCTTTTTATGTATGTGTAGTTATTTCAGTTGATCTTGAGGATATTTATGTATTGCATTTCATTATGTTATTGATCCATTTCTTAGTATGTTATATCTTTTGTGTACATGTGATTTATGGGTACTTTATGATGCATATGTATATGTTAGGATTTCATTTTGATTATGGTTTTCTGACAATACTAACCCTATATTTGCACATGGATAATTGTATGTTTTGCATTATTATTTGATATGCTTGGTATTGTATGAGACAGAGTCGCAGTTACTTGCTTCGGTGAGATCCACACGATAACCTAGTCTCAACCATTGTTTTCTATATTATAAGCATGTATGTTCATCTTGGTGATGATAGGTTTGTAGGTACCGGGCTACATCTTCCCTAAATTGGCAGTAGTGAGCATGCCCTATCGCAATATCTCAATGGTAAGAGACACGAGATGGTATTCAGGTCCAAATCCATACCCTAAACCCTTATTTTTTCCTATTGATGGACAAAGAATCTGATTGACTATCCTATTTGAATCCATCAAGTGACATGGATTCGTGAGCCTATTTGTGTGTGTTTGGTTTATGTTTCAGTTGTTTTTTTTAGTTGATTTTCTATTTGCATGGGTTTCAGGTGATTTAATGATGCTTTTAGCTTGATTTATTTAATGGAAAATTATGCTAAATATTAATGTTAATTATTGCACCTATAATAAGGTTAAAACATTGGAATATGAAATATATGGCTATTTAATAATTAAATATTAATTAAATGCCTATATTTAATTAATTAATTTAATTATTAAGTCTTGATTAAAATAATTGAGATTTAATATATATTAAATTCAATTAATTGTAATTAACTGTTTATAGTTGAATTATTGAATATTTCTTTAAGTTGCATGGTTAATTGATTAATTTAATTGAAATTATCTCTCATGCATTTTCAATTTAACACTTTGCTTTTATATTCCAAAGTTGAGTTTTGCATGCTTAAGTGAAATTGAAATAAAGGAATTATTTTAATCAATAATTAGATAATTTATATTCCCTTTAGGGGTTTCAATTTTGAAAACCTAATTGCTTGGATTATCTATATCTTTGGATTGGAAGCCTTTCGGGGGGTTGTTCAATCAAGGAGAAGGGAAATCAGGTGATTGGGATTTTGAGAAATAGCTTGCTTGGATTTGTGGCTTCTCTTGCTTGGAATTGTTGATTCTTCTTGCTTCGATTTTGGAAATTGTGCTTCTCATCAGTTATTGAGGTAGGGTCTCCATCTTTTAAATTCTAGCTTTCAGATCCCCATCTTCCATGCATCTGAAAACTAGGACCCTTTGTGTGATCTTCCTTGTTTGAGGTATTTAGTGTTTTCATTGATTTAGAATTGGAAAATGTGATCTTGGTATCAATTTGTGTTTTCCTTCAAATTTGCATGTCAGATTTGTGCTTGTGGGCATAAAGGGTTTCATTTTTGGGTGTTAAATTCAAAAGGGCATTAGGGTTTTCAATTGTAGTGTATGAGTTTCAATTTTGGGCCTTAGGGTTTCAGATTTGTAGGAGGAAGACTTCTTTGAGAGAAATTTCATAATTGTTGATAATCTTGCTTGAAACCCCAGATCTGTAGCTCCTTGCCATGGAAAAATAAAATTCATACCCTCACCATGTCATTGCCCAAACCCCTGATAAAACCTAAAAGAAAACAAGAAAATTAGGTTAATTTGCATGCTTAAAGACTAGAAAACAATTCTTGAAAAAAAAATTATGTTTAAAAATTAAGATTTCTTGTTTTTATCATCTTGCATGTTGTAGAGAAAAAGGAAAATAAATTTCTTTTATTTTGTTTTTAATTTTTATTGAAATAAAAATGCTTATATTAATGAAAATATGGCTTAATAAGTTTATTTTAGAAAGGAAAGAAAAATTGAGTTTATTAATTATTGCTGGAAAAGTAATTTAAAAAAAATGAAAGCTTGTTTTTATTAAAAAAAATAGTCCTGATTTTTAAAAAAAAATCACTAGAAAATCTATATATATAAACAAGATGTTAATTATATATATATATAAACAAAGAACTATATTTAAAAAAAGAAAAAAAGAAACTTTTTTTGAAAAAAAAAATTTAAAGTTTAAAGAGCTTGGGTGGGTGGCAGGGGCCACCGCACCCTGCACTTAGTTTATGCACGACACTCTCGAGGGGAGTACTCCCGAGAGAGTTGGTAATATTTTGTTTAAATTTAAATTTTAAATATAGTTTAAAGTTAGTTAGTATAGTTTTTAATTGTTTATTTTATTAATTTTTTTTTTTAAAGTTAAATTTAGTTTTTATGTTATTTAATTTTTGTGTTAGTTAAATTTTAATTAATTTAAATCATTTTAATATATATTTTAAATTTAGGTTGTAATTTAGTTTTAATTAATGTATCTTTAGAATTCTTTTATTACTATTTAGTAATATTTTTAATTGTTATTAAAAAAAGGGTTATAAATTAGTAATTTTGCTTATTAATTAAATAGTTATTTATGATGCTTTTCAAATAACATTAATGTATATATGTGTAGGTTGACTACACCTTATCGGGATATTTATTCTAAATGGGTGGGTTTAAACATATGGTGAAAAATTAGATAATGATAGTATTATTGTTATCAGATGATTAATGTTAATGTTTATTATTAGTGTTTCATCTATATTTTTTTTTCTATCATGTTGTAATTATAGTCAAATTTTAGTAATTATTTTAACAGGGTAATTTAAATGTGATGGATTTATAAATTAACCTATAAGAGCTCTAATTGTGTTCTTTTGGGATATTTAATTATATTTGTGTTAGTAATTGTATACGATAAATGAATTTGCATAATTAGGATGTTATAAATTTGTTTATCCAAACGTTAACACTTTGATTGATTAGTGTATTCTAAAAATGCATTTATTACACCATGTTCTATTCTGAGTGTTTGATGAAATGAATTATGTATGTTTTTATGTTATGAGATTTTATCATGTTTTCAGGTATCTGTTTGGGATAGATGACCTTTAGGGTGTAAAGCCAAAGGTTTTGGGGTTTTGATTTCTACAAGCTATCTTGTATGATGTCAGTTCATGTTCTATGATGTTTTCATAGTCCTGATATCTATACCCAACCTGACTCAATTATTATGTGCCTTATGGTCTTTTGAGGATACTGTGATTACTGTATGGTTAATTGAGAACCTATGCACTCCTGTATGGGCAGGATGAGTTTTGAGATTTTGCATACCTTCATGTGTTTTGGTTTTGAACCTAGGTAGGTTAACTAAGTGTATAGAGGGGAAGTGGCTTGCAATGGGTCCAAGGTCCTAAGTGGCTACTAGGGCATCTCATTGGCAAGATACTTAATAAGTGAAAATATGAAACATTAAGGGGTTTTAAAATGTACTAATAGATAACTAAGCCTCTACCCATGCCTTGAGTTTACTACATGCTAGGATGGGAGAGTTGGGATCCTTGTCTTCACGAAAGGATTACTAAGTCACATAGAGTCACTTGGGGGTCAGTGTCTAAGAGGGACTACTAGGGTCAACTCAAGGGTAGACTTATGTGATGACACTTCCCTATATACAACTTAGGTTATCCTACATGTGTCTATTACCTCTGGTATTATTTAGTATTCCTTATTGTGGTTTAGTGAACTTCTAGGATCTTCCTATGCATTGAGTATGATGTCATGTATGCCTTGATGTTTGCCTTCTTGTTGTATACCCATGTGAGTGGGCCTGTTACTATCTCCTTAGCATGGTGGGAGTGGACCTATGGTTCCACGCGGTCGGGTGGTAGGGATTCTTATTACCATTGAGATTCTGACGGTTCTTCTTCATACTTGGATGATCCTTGTTGTAGTTTCATCTTCTTAGTATTTTGGAGACTTGTATAGTTACATGAGTTATATATTTGTACCATATGCAGATATTGGTTATCATCCTTTGGAAGGATGCATTGTATTGCTTTGTATTATTACATACCATGCAACTTGTGCAGCTAGTGTTGATTAGGTTGTATACCTTTGGTATCAGATGCATATGTAATCTTTTATTATGAGATGTATGTTATTGGATTCAAATGATGTACCATTATGTTAGTTCTTTATAATTGTTATTCATAGATTAATTTTCTTAAGTAATTCTACGTCAAGGAACCCTTGAGGATTGTTATCGATGTATGTGTTGTACTTATGTGTAAGTCATGTACTTTATTGTGTTGCTTCTGCATTGTTGTCATTATTGTTTGTAAACACTTAATAAAAAAATTATTATGTAAACTTAGTGTCATGTTTAGGTTAATTTCTCATGGGTTCCCTAGCGAGGCATTACACTTGGTATCAGAGCCCACGTTTCTACACTGGGAGCTCTGGGAAAATTTGTATGCCCATTAGTTGTCTTTTGATTTTAAAACTTGAAACAAACATAGACATGAAACTCTGATATATTTAAAACTATTTCTTTGTGATTATTTGTTTCCTTTTGATGTTATTGGTTTTTGTTTTGAGTTGTCGTTTGGTTCCTTTGGTTGCTTAAGGTATGGATTTTTTTGAGTCTAGATTTTTTGCTAGGAGCCTTGAGTAGTATTGGGTCATGAAGATTCAATACCTTGTTAGAGAGCTTAATGACCTCACTGATGGAGGAGTTCAAGTCTTCCAATCCCAAGATTTTAGGGATGTAGTTTATAAGGCTATGTTGGTTGAATAGGATCATGTAAACCAATAGGGTGAGAAACTCTCCCTTGATCATAGTGATAGTCAGATGGGAGTATAGTCTAGTGGACCTACTCCTAGTTACTGAGGTAATCAATCTCAGTAGCAGGAAGGAATCATTCCTCCTACTTTTAGTGGTGGTCCTCAAATTAGGAACCTCCGTAATACTCTATGCATCAGGCATTTTTATGGTAACAAGCGCAATCGGCCAATTCAGCCAGTGCAGAGTGTGTATCAGGATGCCAGTAGGGGCAGTTCTCAGTAGTCTAGTGCACCTTTGGTTAGAGGAGGTGGTAGTAGAGGAGATTTCTTTTCATGTGGGCAGTTTTGGCATATTGCAGTCAATTGGCCTCAACATGCACCGTAGATTTCGGGACAAAGGTCATTAGCTTCTTAGCCTATAGTGGGTAATGTAGGTATGTCTCATGGAGCATATGCAACGTTCGATCATCCTCCACATCTATATCATGCTCCTATGAGTGGGGTTGCGAGTGGAGGACTAGCATCTAGTTTTTGGATTCCTACAGTCGGAAATGATCCCCATGTTTGATTTAGAGACCTGGGAAGGGTCCTATGGGACCCACAATTTAAGTCTTTCAGGAATTGGTTAGATGTTTTGCGATGAGAGATTGATATCTCTATATTTGTTGTAGGCTTCCAAGAGTAAGCCTAGTTTTAAGGGAGGAGGATGAAATACCCACCTCTTAGTTTTCTTTTCAGTTTTTAGATGTCGTACTCTTTTAGTCCTTTTTATGTATGTGTGGTTATTTTAGTTGATCTTGAGGATATTTATGTATTGCATTTCATTATGTTATTGATCCATTGCTTAGTATGTTATATCTTATGTGTACATGTGATTTATGAGTACTTTTTGATGCTTATGTATATGTTAGGATTTCATTTTGATTATGGTTTTCTCACAATATATTTGCACATGGATCATTGTATGTTTTCCATTATTGTTTGATGTGCTTGGTATGGTATGATACAGAGTCATAGTTACTTGCTTCGGCAAGATACACACAATAACCTAGTCTCAACCATTATTTTCTATATTAGATGCATGTATGTTCATCTTGGTAATGACAGGTTTGTAGGTATCGGGCTACGTCTTCCCTGAATTGGCAGTAGTGAGCGTGCCCTATCGTAATATCTCAATGGTAAGAGAGGGGAGATAGTATTCAAGTCTAAATCCATACCCTAAACCCTTATTTTGTCTTATTGATGGACAAATAATCTGATTGACTATCCTATTTGAATCCATCAAGTGACGTGGATCCATGAGCATGTTTGTGCGTGTTTGGTTTTTGTTTCAATTGTTGTCTATTTCAGTTGTTTTTCTATTTGGATGGGTTTCAGGTGATTTAATGATACTTTTAGCTTGATTTATATAATGGATATTTATGCTAAATATTAATGTTAATTATTGCACCTATAATAAGGTTAAAATATTGGAATATGAAATATATGGCTATTTAATAATTAAATGCCTATATTTAATTAATTGATTTAATTATTAAGTCTTGATTAAAATAATTGAGATTTAATAAATATTAAATTCAATTCATTGTAATTAACTATGCATAGTTGAATTATTGAATATTTCTTTAAGTTGCATGGTTAATTGATTAATTTAATTGAAATTATCTCTCATGCATTTTTAATTTAACACTTTGCTTTTATATTCCAAAGTTGAGTTTTGCATGCTTTAAGTGAAATTGAAATAAAGGAATTATTTCAATTAATAATTAGATAATTTATATTCCCTTTAGGGTTTTCACTTTTGAAAACCTAATTTCTTGGATTATCTATATCTTTGGATTGGAATCCTTTTTGGGGGTTGTTCAATCAAGGAGAAGGGAAATCAGGTGATTGGGATTTTGAGAGAGAGCTTGCTTGGATTTGTGGCTTCTCTTGCTTGAAATTGTGGATTATTCTTGCTTGGATTTTGGAAATTGTGCTTCTCATCAGTAATAGAGGTAGGGTCTTCATCTTTTGAATTCTATCTTTCAGATCCCCATCTTCCCTGCATCTGAAAACTAGGACCCTTTGTGTGATCTTCCTTGTTTGAGGTATTTAGTGTTTTCATTGATTTAGAATTGAAAAATGTGATCTTGATATCAATTTGTGTTTTCCTTCAAGTTTGCATGTCAGATTTGTGCTTGTGGGCATAAAGAGTTTCATTTTTGGGTGTTAAATTCAAAAGGGCATAAGGGTTTTCAATTGTAGTGTATGAGTTTCAATTTTGGGCCTTAGGGTTTCAGATCTGTAGGAGGAAGACTTCTTTGAGAGAAATTTGATAATTGTTGATAATCTTTCTTGAAACCCCAGATCTGTAGCTCCTTGCCATGGAAAAATGAAATTCATACCCTCAATGTGTCCTTGCGCAAACCCCTGATCGAACCGTAAAGAAAACAAGAAAATTGGGCTAATTTGCATGCTTGAAAACTAGAAAACTATTCTTGAAAAAAAAAATTATGTTTAAAAATTAAGATTTCTTGTTTTTATCATCTTGTATGTTGTAAAGAAAAAGGAAAATAAATTTCTCTTATTTTATTTATAATTTTTATTGAAATAAAAATGCTTATATTATTGAAATATGGGTTAATAAGTTTATTTTTGAGAGGAAAGAAAATTTGAGTTTATTAATTATTGCTGGAAAATTAATTTTAAAAAAAGGTAGCTTGTTGTTTTTATTTAAAAAAAATAGAGTCCTGGTTTTTTAAAAAAATACTAGAAAAAAAATATATATAAAAATAAGCATATATATTATAATAAACAAGATGTTTATTAAATATATATAAAAAAACAAAGAACCATATTTAAAAGAAGAAAAAAAGAAAGTTTTTTTTTTTTTAAAATTTGAAGTTTAAAGTGCTGGGTGGGTGGCGAGGGCCACCGCACCCCCCCACACTTAGTTTATGCGCGGCACTCGCGAGGGGAGTACTCCCGAGGGAGTGGGTAATGTTTTGTTTAAATTTAAATTTTAAATATAGTTTAAAGTTAGTCTAGTTTTTAATTGTTTATTTTATTATTTATTTTTTAAAAGTTAAATATAGTTTTTATGTTATTTAATTTTTGTGTTAGTTAAATTTTAATTAATTTAAATCATTTTAATATATGTTTTAAATTTAGGTTGTATTTTAGTTTTAATTAATGTATCTTTAGAACTCTTTTATTACTATTTAGTAATGTTTTTAATTGTTATTAAAAAAAAGGTTATAAATTAGTAATTTTGCTTATTAATTAAATTGTTTTTTATGATGCTTTTCAAATAATATTAATGTATATATGTGTAGGTTGACTACACCTTATCGGGATATTTATTCTAAATAGGTGGGTTTAAACATATGGTGAAAAATTAGATAATGATAGTATTATTGTTATCGAATGATTAATGTTAATGTTTATTTTTAGTGTTTCATCTAAATTTTTTTCTATCATGTTGTAATTATAGTCAAATTTTAGTAATTATTTTAATAGGGTAATTTATATGTAATGGATTTATAAATTAACCTATAGGAGGGTTTAAGTGTGTTCTTTTGGGATATTTAATTATATTTGTGTTAGTAAATGTATACGATAAATGAATTTGCATAATTAGGATGTTATAAATTTGTTTATCCAAACATTAACACTATGATTTATTAGTGTATTCTAAAAATGCATTTATTACACCATGTTCTATTTTGAGTGTTTGATGAAATGAATTATGTATGCTTTTATGTTATGAGATTTTATCATGTTTTTGGGTATCTGTTTGGTCTAGATGACCTTTAGGGTGTAAAGCCAGAGGTTTTGGGGTTTTGATTTCTGCATGGTATCTTGTATGATGTCAATTTGTGTTCTATGATGTTGTCATAGTCCTGATATCTATACCCAACCTGATTCAGTTATGATGTGCTTTATGGTCTTATGAGGATACTGTGGTTACTGTATGGTTAATTGAGAACCTATCTGCTCCTGTATCGGCAGGATGCATTTTGAGATTATGTATACCTTCATGTGTTTTGGTTTTGAACCTAGGTAGGTTAACTAAGTGTATAGAGGGGAAGTGGCTTGCAATGGGTCCAGGCTCCTAAGTGGCTACAAGGGCATGTCATTGGAAAGTTACTTAATAAGTGAAAATATGAAACATTAAGGGGTTTTAAAATGTACTAATAAGATAACTGAGCCTCTACCCATGCCTTGATTTTACTACATGCTAGGATGGGAGAGTTGGGATCCTTGTCTTCATGAAAGGATTACTGAGCCACATAGAGTCACTTAGGGGCCAGCGTCCAAGAGTGACTACTAGGGTTAACTCAAGGGTAGAATTATGTGACTTCCCTATATATAGCTTAGGTTATCCTACGTGCGTCTGTTAGCTCTGGTATTGTTTAGTATTCCTTATTGTGGTTTAGTGAACTTCTAGGATATTCCTATGCATTGAGTATGATGTCATTTATACCTTTATGTTTGCCATCTTGTTGTATACATGTGTGAGTGGGCATGTTACTATCTCCTCAACACGGTGGGAGTGGACCTTTGGTTCCACACGGTCGGGTGGTAGTGATTCTTATTATCATTGAGATTATGACGGTTCTTCCTCATACTTGGATGATCCTTGTTGCAGTTTCATCTTCTTAGTCTTTAGGGGACTTGTATAGTTACATGAGTTGTATATTTGTACCATATGTGGATATTGGTTATCATCCTTTGGAAGGATGCATTGTATTGCTTTGTATTATTACATACCCTGCAACTTGTGCAGTGGATGTTGATTAGCTTGTATACCTTTGGTATCATATGTATATGTAATCTTTTATTATGAGATGTATGTTATTGGATCTAGATGATGTATCATTATGTTAGTTATTTATAATTTTATTTGTAGATTATTTTTCTTAAGTAATTCTATGTCAAGGAACCCTCGAGGATTTTTATCTATGCATGAGTTGTACTTATGTGTAAGTCATGTACTTCATTGTGTTTCTTCTACATTGTTGTCGTTATTGTTTGTAAACACTTAAGAAAAAAATTATTCCATAAACTTAGTGTCATGTTTATGTTGAGTTCTTTTGGGTCCCCTAGCGGGACATTACATACATCTACATGTGCATCTCATACATCTTCATAAGATCAAAACATGTGCATTTCATTCATATTCCTGCATACATTTCCATCTAATCATCTAGTATATATCTCATAAAGTACAACATGACAAGTGCAATGATACCAAAAGCAGAGCTTATATATATATCGAATGTTGATACAAAATGAGTGCTACTCAAGCACAGTGATGAAGGGTGCTCCCCTTAATACCACAAACACATAACAGGAATAGAGAAACAACAACAATTTGCAAGAACAGAAAATGGGCTTCTTATTATCTCCACAAATGTGGAATTACAAACTTTCAGAATTACAATATGCAAAGCCACATGGGCATTTTACTTACAATATTCTGTAGGACAAAGCCTCGAATTATTACTCCGATCCACCCAGAACTGCCCTAGACAACACTACGGGCCTTCTTTATATAGGCAATTTCCACCGCCCGAGAAGGTTC
>MU226068.1:1850310-1862219 GCA_018584345.1 Thuja plicata | reverse complement strand
AAACTCTATAAATAGAGGCCTTCTCCTCTCATATTTTCATCTCTCACTTTGCATTGTTATCATGCTAGTATTGTCTTAGAATTGTCATTTTTGCTTTCATGCTAATGCTCTTAGATGTTAGTTTATAATTCCATTTTCTTAAATCATCTAGAAATCATATGTTAGGATCTTAATTGTTAAATAACTCATAGTTTTTTTTATAATACTTTCATATCATCCTCACTTGCATAGGTTTATATTATCATTTTGAAGGAGATTTCAGACTAGTTCTTCATAACTAGTTCTTGAATCTTTCTTCTTGTTTCTAGTATTATTGCATTTTTTGCATTGGGATCTATGGTAATTGTGTGTTTGAGAGAGCACACCTACATATAATCCAAATAAGTAAATCAAAATGAGTGGATTAGGGTGCATTTTATTTACTCATTTTTAGCTTAATCTGATGTTATTTGGTGTCTTTGTTGTTAGTTTGGTCTCTTGCATGCTTTTCTTGTCATGATATATATGCTAACCCGCTAATGTTTGCATGTTTGAGCTTGCTCCCAATAGATTGAAGGATTCCATATACACATTCTGGCACGCCCGGTGGGACCCACATCCCTAAAATTTCTTGTTTCTTATCTAAATTTGTTCAAAACATGAATCGGCGTCTCTGAGACACACACAGAGGAATTTTTGAAAATGTTAGTTTATCCTGAATCGACATTTGGAATTTCTATGAAACAGTGTCTCTGATATTAATCGGCGTCTCTGCCTGATACTACTATTTTTAACTTTTTATTGACCCTATTTTTCATTTATCAAGTTTATTTGTATTTCCTACTTCTTTTCTGCATTTGATCATTCTATTTTTTAGCAGAAGTCAGTTTTACAAGCAGTCATAATGGAAAAATTTCATTAGGAACACTATTTCTTGATAATTCATTAAGAAAATAACAGTTTTTAAGGGTCAATTAGTTTCAAAATAGGTTTTTGGACAAGTTTGGAAGCTAACTAAAAAGCAAGGATAACTTATTGTGTTATTTTGTGTTGTATTTTGTGTTTGCAGGCAAATCAGCGTCCTCAAAAGTGCTGGTTCATGAACCAGCGTCTGCGCCACAGGAATCGGCGTCTACGCCTGGTATAACAAATTTTTGCATCTTTCCTATTTTTTGGTTATTTCACGCACTGTCATTTCTGAACCAGAAAATAGAATCAGTGTCTATGCCCTGTATCAGTGTCTACACTCTGGAAAAGTGTTGTCTTATGTTTGGCTAACAACTTTTGAGTGGTTTTGCTAACGCTTGTCAAAGATTATTTTTCAAACTGCTAACTAGTTGTTTGCAGCACTGCTTGTCAAAGACGCCAAACTGAAACTACTCACATTGTTTTGCAGGTTGCCTTGATCCAAATCGACCAAACGATCGTGTTTGTAATCTTTTCTAGGCACTTAGACTTAATTAGGAAGATCTTTTTGATTAATCCTAAGTGAATGTTAGGGGATTATGCTCTCTTCCTTTTTTGGGAAGATCAAAAACCTAGACACATTTACTTGGTGTTAAACAAATAAATCTTTGGGAATAAATAACTAAACTTGCGTGTTTGTGGAGAAAATGACATTGGATAATAGATTATGCTCTTTTCCCCTTGTGGGAAAATAAAAAATCTAGACCCTTCTTGTCGCCAATCCCATTTTATTTCCAAGTTAATCCTTTAGTTGGGCCTATCGGTTGAGGGAAAAATCTCCCAGGAATGACCCACATGAGAATGAGGTGTAAGCCACACCACTCCAACTCACGTAAATCAAATTTACTCCTTGGGGTCAAAGCCTTGGGATTCGGTTGGCATCTAAGCTTATACTCGACTCTGGTCTAACTTAAGTGCGGCCTCGCGGTCTCAATCACGTTTACGTGACCACTTTTGTCAAGACTCTCTATGGGGCTATACACCTGAATCATGCTTGCGTGGACATAGAGGATATAAATGAACGGAGATCCATACTAAACACTCTAGGCTTAGAAGCTACCCGGAAAACCCTCGAAAAGTGATAATGCTTGTGCATGGAAGATAGTAACTTCCCCAAGATCACTCGTACATTCGTGCCACCCTGAGTGTTTGGAACTGGATAATACGGCGTCATGAATGGAGCCATTGCGTGCTTGGTGATGGCCATATTCTGATTAGCTCTTGTGTGTGTGCCTAAGCTTACGAGAAAGTATTTTTATGCTATGCCAAATTCCTTAGGTAGATTTTGTGCTTGAAGTGTTTGAATAAATTGACAAATCCAATTCACAGATGAAATATCCAGCTTTCAAATTTGTCACATGCTTGTATCCTTAAAGGTTTCTTTGTCCCTTGTTGGATTGTTTTCAGACACATGCTTGTTATTTTCCGGTTTTGATTATCTTGAAAATGGTTCTTGCCATAGAACAATCCTATTGAGAAATCAGAACACAATCAAGCTTTTTGCCAGATTATCAAAAAACAAACATTTTGGTATTTTGTGAGATATGTCCTAAACTATTCATCCAAGATCAAGATTTACTTATAGGACATGAATAATTCCAAGAAACACAAAAAATTGAAAACTCTGTTACCACCCGTGCAAAGAGAACAAAAGAACACAACCCGAGAGGCTACCAAATACCAACACATTGTCGATTCTGTCAAGCAAGAAATCCACAAACAAGAACTATTTGAGAAAGTGATCTACAACAACAAGGTTGCTTGTTTCATGGGAAAATATCGTCTAAACTCCACTTTTGTTGCAATTGAACAATATGACTAGTTGGTTTACCACCACAAACACAAGTTCCTCCTCTTCTTGAGCTCACTTAGCTTGCATTTTAGGACCTCCCTTAGGTTGCCATATTTAGGAACACATCACACACTCATCCTAGTATAATCTCGCATCAACCAAATCAATCCTAATCAACTTAGCATCATCTTAGTCATCATTCAAAGCGTCCCTGATCACATCCCTCACTTAGGTATTGCATATCATTTTGAGTTGCTAAAACCTACATCTTAATCAAACCCCATCCTCAGTGTCCTTAAACTAAGCATTGTTTTAGGATAGTCCCTTTTGTCTTTTGCAACCTCATCACCTTGATCAAAAGGTTGGTTTGCATTAACAAAGAATCTCGTCTGCCAAAGACCATAAGTCTTTCTTAGGTAGATAATCATATCCACTCAATCCTACACTAGGGAAAGAAACCCTTGATCCTTGCATACATCACGCCATCCTTAATCCATAGAAGTGCATCCATCATCCTAAGCACATCCTAATCTTAGTGTTATCATCCTTAGTTTCCTAGGTGCATCCTTGCATACATCTTGCATCTCATATTCCTTTAGGATAATCATTTCATGCCACCTATCACACGAGCCACTAAGAAGAGGAAGAACATGGATCCTAATCTAGCTACTATCTCATCTAATCCTACAACTGAGAACACCAACACCATGGTCACTTATGCACCTCAGCCCAATGATCAAGTTGAACATATATGGGTAGACACTAATGAAATTCCCACTCTAAGTGCCATGGAAAATTTTATCATTCATCCAACACTTGTCCACATGATAAATGCCATGAGTGGACGTAATAGAAAATAGGTACTCTTGGACATCCAACAACAAGGACTTTAACTTCCACCTTGGCTAATACCCACACTTGTTACATGACCTATGACACCTCTAGGGGAACATCCTTATCCTATCAGAAATGAAGTTTTTGATCCATTTCAGAGAGCCCTACAAGTGGGAACCCTTCTTGCACAAGTAGTGCATCCCTCCATTCCATCTCCTATCATACACACAACACCTACACCTACCATGGAAATCCCACCTCTTGATGCCACATCATCACCACAAACAATACCCCCCGTCACTATGCAAACACCTCCACAAGCCACCATTTCTCCTCCTTCACAAGCGATCCCAACATTCATTGCAAATTTTCCACCACCACCACCAGTTAGCACACAACAAACCACCTTTCCATCTATTACTATTCAACCTGTTCAAAGTGCTACAACTAGTTCACAACATCAAAGCACCCAAGTATCCATGCCTATTCCACCATTCTTCACCACAGGTATGCCACCTACCAATGCATATAACCAACCCTTATTTCTGCAAGGATCTTCTTTTCCCGCTCCACCAACAACACAATCACAACAAATGCCAATGGTTCCACCCCAAACATTGTTCAACCCAAATCCTCCTATGTTGCAACCATCCATGAATCCATTCGCCATACCCCAACTTTCCATACAACCTATCCAACAGCAACAACAACAACCTATCCAACAATAGCAACCTATCCAATAGCAACAACAACAACCTATCCAACAACAGTAACCTATCCAACAGTAGCAACCTATCCAATAGAAACAACAACAACCTATTCAACAGCAGCAACCTATCCAACAGCAACAACAACAATCTATCCAACAGCAGCAACCTATCTAGCAGCAACCCATCCAACAGCAAAAAATCACTAACCCATTCATATCCCAAGCACAACAATAGCTGATCAACCCTTTTGCAGCTACACATCATGCTCCTCAAATCACACAACAACCACAACCAAAAATGCAGGGGGCAAATCCTTTTGTGGTACAACCAATGCAATAGTTTGCTAGTCCTTTTACCCAACCCCTGCAACAACAGCAAACTCATCCTACCAGTTATATAGCTATGTCATCTTCTACTGCATCACAAACAATTCCTGCTCCTCAAAAAGTTCTCACTGGGGGCATTCCACCACAAAAGACCTATGTGGGTGTACAACAAACTCATCCCGCATATCCTACACCACAACAAATACAAACCTATTTCCAACAGCTGCAGCAATCTTATCAAATGCCAACACCTCCTCCGTTGCAGTATTCCACTCAACCCCAGCTTCCACCATTGCAACCCGTATACAGTGACCAACAACCATTCTACCAAACACCACAATATCCCCCACAAAATCTCTCATATTCGCCATTTGATCCATATCATGCACAAGGCAATCCTACAATTACAATCAACAATCCTCCCCCGCAAACCAATCCTAAATGGGAGGAAATGAAGAATGCTCTCAAAGAGCTAAAAGCTAGGATGGAAGCCAAAACATTTAAGTTCGAAGAAGTATGTCCATATCCATTTGACAGATCCATCACTATTGTACCCTTCCCCAAACACTTTGAGACCCCAAAATTTGATAAATATCAGGGGAAGGGTGATCTTGTGAGTCATGTAAAAGAATTCTACATGGCATGCCAAGAAGTGGCCTACAGCGATAATTTTCTCATGGAACTATTTCCCAAAAGCCTGGGAGGCACTGCCCTTGAGTGGTTTTACAAAATTCCTTATGGCACAGTCTCTACTTTCACAGAGCTATCTGAAAAGTTTGTGGCCCAATATGCGCATAATGTTGAAAATGAACTCTCACTCCTTGACCTATGCAATTCCAAAAAAAAGGGAGGAGAAATCTTGGCTGATTATCTTCAACGCTGGCAAGGGCTTACCACAAGATTGTCTTACCAACCCCCGGAACAACATCTTATCAAGATTTTCATTAAAAACCTTCATCCTAAGCTTTCTTATCACATGCGTATGAATTGTATACAAACTTATCATGATATCAGGATCAAAGGTATGGACCTTGAACGAGGCCTCATTGAAGAGGGTACAATTAAACATTACAAAGAATCCCAGCAGCCCAATAAACATAACAACGACCGATCACGATATTCGATCAAAAATAAAAATGTGGTCACAGATGGAGCCACTGACACCAAACATGTCCAGGTTGTGGTAGCGAGTCCTAATGTGCCAACTTAGACTTATCAACAAACACCAGTAATGTATCCACAAACTCCTCCCATGTATCAGCAACCTGCTCCTACGTATCATCAACCATAGTATCAGCAAAACATGCGCCCTCAAGGTGCGCCCATATATCCTCCTCCAGGAATAGCCCATCAACACAACTATCAAGGTCCTATGAACCATACAAATGCTATCTCAGTCCCTCACAGACAACAAAGATCTCACGCTTCAAATGCGCCACAACACACGTTTACCCCTCTAGGTGAACCTATAGATGTCATCTTCCGCAAGCTGGTCCAAGCAAACCAAGTCATATATCCTAAGACATAGCCATTTGATGACTCAAATCCTAAGCCTGCCTGGTATAAAGACAACGGGTACTATGAATACCATCGTATCAAGGGACATACCACTCTCAAATGCATGAAACTGAAACATTATATCCAAGATCTCATTGACCGTAAGAAAATTGAAGTGGATTCCCCAACTCAATCATCGCCAAAAGCAAGTCTAAAAATTTATCAGAATGCATTCCCTAAAAACACTTCCGGTATAGGTCCAGGAAATCCTACTTAGTCCTCTAATCAAGGAAAGGGTAAACAAATAGAAAGCATCGATCGAAAAGATTATACCAATACTTATATCAATTATGATAATCTCATCGGCTGCATATCTCAAGTTCAGTCCTCTGTCAATGTCATTCATGTCAAGGGTGTTGATAATCAATGCGCGATTACTACTCATAGAGGAAGGATAACAGTTGCAGGTGTAGGTCCCACCACATCTGTTGGGACTCAATATAACATTTTGGAACACCTCAGGAATACTCTAGCCCAAATTTCCATTCTAGATCTTCTACACACATCACCTGCCTACCAAGAGATTCTCAATAAAGCCTTGCATAATTCCCATGTTCCCAGCAACATCAACCTCATTGAGTTTCAAAACCTTGTTGGACACCTATCTACATCCTGTGGGGTCTCATTTAGACCAATAGACATCCCCTCCAATGAAACCGATCACAATCTCCCAATCTATATTGCTGTCATGGTTAAAAATTTTGCCATCAAATAGGTCATGATAGATAATGGATTGGCCCTAAATTTGTGTACTCTAAAATTCATAAAACAGTTGGGATGCACTGAGGCTGATATCACAAATGAGGTCATCACAATAAAAGCATATGACAACTTAGAGCATACTTCTGAAGGCACCATTATCTTACCCATTCAAGTGGGTCCGGTTATCCAAGAAACATTATGTCATGTTGTTGATCTTGACCTTCCCTACAACATCCTCCTCGGACACCCATGGATTCATTATATACAAGCCATTCCATCCACCTACCATTAGTGCATTAAATTCCCATACAAAGGCACTGACATCACCATCTGCGCAGATCCCAAGCCCTTTGCATATTGCAATGCGTTGGAGACATCCTTTCCACATTCCACTCATTGCCCGAGGATTGATATTGGCTCCTCTGTCGCCAGCTCATCTCAAATCCATTCAGATCTAGAAACAATCCTCTCCTCCACCTTGTCCATGGTCAAGATCAATAACAAAGGATGTGGTGAGTACACTTTGTCTGATGCCTTCACAGTTGGAGCATTACCTGTTGATCCCCACACTCAAGGCCGCCAACCTAATTTAAGCAAAACAGAATCAGAAACAACCAGGACATTACAATTTGGTCCTACCACTTTTGTGTCACAAGGTATTTTGGTTGGCCAAGAAATGGAACAAAACATCAATCAATGGATATACAAGGATCCATCACCCCAGGACGCAAGTCGGCTCAACTACTTCAAGAACAAGTATCCCACAACACACAAACTGGTGACAGCAAAATGGAATTATCAAGGAGGTGGCCTTGGTCATGAAGAACAAGGGATGAAAGATCCCATTGTACCAGCCTAACTCAAAAAACACCTGGGTCTTGGTATGTGCTCTGACACAACTAGGGGAACCAATGAGTTCATCAGTTACTCCTCTTGTCAACCCCTGGGTGAAATCATTGACATCAAAGATATTCTGGAAGAGAAAATTATGAAATCTTACGATGATGTTTTTGACGATGAAACCTTCCTAGGCAATGTTGTCCTACAACAACTATCCATCCTCTTCATTGACCTCCCTCTCCGCCATCCTGCACTCATATACTGGGACCAACCAAGTGTCGTACACGTTGACGAGTTCCAAAGTGAGGACGCACTTCTAAGATTTATGGGAGCAATCGAGCAAAGCAGTGACCAAGGGAAACATTCAGCATATGTCTACAAATTCGACCCAAAGGCATACTTTGGGGAAGAGGAGAAATTTAGCCGCAAAAATGATACAGAAAATTGAAATAAAAAAGAGAAAAATCAATCTTCTAGTGAAAACCCCTCTGGGGTACTATTTGATCACAAAAAAGTAAAAACAAAGGGCGTATCCCCTGGTGAAAACCTCTCTAAGGCGCCAGAGGATGAAGATTCTCCTCTTCCTCTTATCCAAGATTATACACCTGAACAGTCATCGATTCTCATTGAAGAAACAAAACCTGTTAACCTAGGTACCAAGGAAATTCCTGCCATCACATATATAGTAGCATCTTTGTCTGAAGCAAAAGAAAGTGATCTTATCACTTTGTTAAAAGAATCCATCAAAATTTTTGCATGGTCTTACTCTCACATGCCGAGGTTAGACCCCAACTTGGTGGTTCACCATTTAGTAGTGGACTCAAATGTCAAACCTGTTAAACAAAAGCTTAGAAAGATGCATCCTAAAGTGGCACTACTTGTCAAAGCAGAGTTGGAAAAATTACTTCACGCCAAGATCATCTGCGCCCTTGATTATTCTTACTGGATTTCTAATATGGTGCCCATCACTAAGCCAGAAAAATCCATCAGGATATGCATAGATTTTAGAGACCTCAATAAGGCATGTCCCAAGGATGATTTCCCCCTGCCAAACATAGACATGATTGTAGATCTCACAGCAGGACATGAGATGTTGTCACTCATGGATGGTTTTTCTGGATATAACCAGATTCACATCGCAGAAGAAGATCAGCATAAGATAGCATTCACAACCCCTTGGGGCACCTTTTACTACAACATGATGCCTTTTGGCTTAAAGAACGCAAGGGCAACATATCAGAGGGCAATGATTGTCATTTTTCATGACATGATCCACAAGATTCTTGAGGACTATGTGGACGACATATTGGCAAAATCAGTGAAAAGAGAAGACCACCTGGATGTTCTAGAATGTGTCTTTGATAGAATTGGACACTACTACTTAATGCTCAATCCTAAGAAATGTGTCTTTGGAGTCACATCAAGGAAACTCCTAGGGTTCATTGTATCCCGACGAGGCATTGAAATTGACCCAAAGAAAGTAAAAGCTATCATGGAGATGCCTCCACCAAAAACACTTCGACAGTTGTGCAGCCTTCAAGGAAAACTACAATCTGTGCACCGCTTCATCTCTCAATTAGCAGATAAGTGTAAACCATTCACTCATCTTCTGCACAAAGACAACACATTCCAGTGGGATCCTCAGTGTCAGAAGAGCTTTGACAAGATTAAATAATATTTGGCTAATCCACCCATCTTGGTTCCTCCTATACCTGGTCGCCCGCTCATCTTATATATTTCTGCTACTACCACAGCACTGGGGGAACTCCTTGCTCAACTGAATGATGAAGGCAAAGAAAGGGCCATATATTATATCAGTCAAACTTTGGTGGGTTATGAGCTCAACTACTCTCCTATGGAAAAAACATGTCTGGCAGTGGTTTTTGCCACTCAAAAACTTTGCCACTACATGCTTAGTCATACAACAAAGCTCATCTCAAAGGTGGATCCCCTCAAGTATCTACTCTCTAGGACTACAGTTACAGGTTGAATGACAAAATGTGTTATGATACTAAGTGAATTTGATATCCAATATGTTGACAGAAAATCCATTAAGAGACAAGTCATTGCCGATCAGCTAGCTGAAGCACCACTAATAGATGCATATCCTCTAATCACAGAATTTCCAGATGAGCACTTGTATATGGTAGAAGAACAACCAACATGGAAACTCTACTTTGATGGGTCCTACACAGCTCGTGGCGCAGGGGCGGGAATACTTTTTGTCACACCTCAAGGTGACTATATTCCCATGTCATTCAAATTGGGATTTTCCTCCACAAACAACATTGCAGAATATGAAGCGCTAATTGCAGGACTTTGCATGGCCATAGAATGGAACATCACAGATATCAAGGTCTTTGGTGATTCCCAACTCATAATCAAACAAGTCTTAGATGAGTATCAAACCAAAGATGATAAATTGACACCATACAAGCAAATGGTTGACAAGCTGAAAGAACATTTCCTCCACTTGCAGATAACATAGGTACCACGCATACAGAATAAAGCTACTAATGCAATGGCCACAATTGGTTCCCTTCTTGAGATTCCTCACGAATCTACACAATATGAATTCTTAGTTTAGCAACAACACGCTCCCGCTTATGAGAATGATGAATCAAATCGCATATGTGTCTTGGTTGGTCCCCATTCCCCGTGGTACCATGACATCCAAGCTTACCTACAAAATGGTATCATATCTCCCCATCTCACTGCCAAACAACGCCAAAATTTTATCTGAAGAGCATCCTGTTACACCCTCATAGCCAATACCCTATATCGTCAAGGCTATCACAACATACTTTGCAGATGTTTAGATGAAAATGAAGTTGCCCAGGATTTACAAGAGGTACATGCTGGAATCTGCGATGCCCACATGAGTGGCATGGTCCTAGCCAAGCAACTTCTACATATGGGATACTACTGGCCTACAATGGAACATGATTCTTGTGAATTTTTCAAAAGGTGCCTCCCTTGTCAACAGCATTCTAATCTGATTCATGCTCCTGCTCAGGATCTTATACCTATTGCGCCTCCTTGGCCTTTCTCTTGTTGGGGTTTTGACCTCATTGGTAAGATTACTCCCCTCTCCTCTGAAGGCCACAAGTACATAATCACAGCTACGGAATACTTCACAAAGTGGGTCAAAGAAATTTTGCTCACACTTACTACTAGTGTCCAGATATCCAAATTCATCCTTTATCACATCATTTTCCGCTTTGGCATACCCTCCACCATCTTCATAGATCACAGTACCCCATTTGAAAATCAAAATGTCAGTGATCTTTGTGCTCGCCTCCATATCCATCATCATTTCTCCAATCCATACTTCCCGCAAGGTAACGGCCAAGC
This sequence comes from Thuja plicata, assembly GCA_018584345.1. Lineage (NCBI taxonomy): Eukaryota > Viridiplantae > Streptophyta > Pinopsida > Cupressales > Cupressaceae > Thuja > Thuja plicata. Next base: position 1,851,159 of record MU226068.1, on the reverse strand, counting down.
TGAGGCAACTAATAAAACCATCCTCAAAATCCTCAAGAAAGTTGTCAATGATACTGGTCATGATTGGCATCTCCAAATCAATCCTACCCTCTTGGCATACCGCACTTCTTACCATTCTCCTACTGGCACCACTCCCTATTCCCTAGTCTATGGTGTTGAAGCAGTCTTACCAATTGAGGTTGAACTACCCTCTCTCCGAGTATCTCTCAGAGGCCTGATTGATGATGAAGATTACCAGGTGGCATGACTCACACAGCTGGATCTCCTAGATGAAAAGCATCAGCAAGCTTATGATCACTTGATTGTCTACCAAAATAGACTCAAGAGAAACTATAACAAGAAGGTTCACCCATGTCAGTTCCAAGTAGGAGACTTTGTGTTAAAATAAAATCAGAAAGTGGGTATTGATCATGAGAAGAAAGGCAAGTTTGAAGTCACCTGGCAAGGCCCATACCTTGTCACTGCATGCTTCGGTTCTGGGGCATATCAACTCTCTACCCTAGAAGGATAATCCTTGAATGATCCTATTAACATCATTCACCTCAGGTGCTTTTATGCCTGAAGGCTGGATGTTCGTTCCAGTTATCTGAGAAAATACATAAAAAGTATAAAAAGTCCTGAAAAAAGCACAAAAAACAAAGAAAGAGATCAGCTCTAAACAAACCAGAAAATTTTACCTACAGAAACTGAAGGAAATTCTATGGAAGAACCCAAAGCACTTGGAAGCACTGCAAAATAGTCCTATAAAAATCCATAAAAAGTAGAAAAATGAAGCTGAAAAAATGGTTGTCACAGTGAAAACCTGGTAAATAGGCAGGTGAGGCAACATCAAAAAAAAAAAAAAAAAAA
>MU226068.1:1805889-1820260 GCA_018584345.1 Thuja plicata | reverse complement strand
GTATGCAAAAGATATGGCCAAAACACTGAAGGCTGCCTTTTTTGAAGAAGTGTCAAAACTGTGTGACGGTTTCGTGGACGTCAATTTTAAGCCTGAATGTTGACCTGCAAATGATGACATCATGCCTGCACATTCTGCACATTGTACCTTTCCAAAAGGTAGCACCTTTTCTTTCAAAGTTTTTTTTAAAAAAACTTTACAAAAGCTTTTTAGAAACTTTAGAAAAAGGTATATTTTTTATTTTATTTTTTTAAAAATTTGTTGAAAAACAAAATTTATTTTTTTTCTAATTTTTTTGATTTTTTTGAATGTTTTTCACCTCGAAATTTGAGTCGTACAACCTGGGAGAGAAAAAAAATTTCCCAGAGGCTACTGTGGCCAAAAATGGCAAAATTTATATGAAAATTAACTCTCCCAGGCCTTCTGAGCGCAATGGTGGTGTCTTTTTTAGCTCAAAGTGCTCTAGAAAAAAGTGTCTCTTCTAGAATGAAGAAGAAACCCCAAAAAATTTGTGGTTTTTGCCCTCGAATCACTGCTTCACAAACCCCAGACCAGGAAGCTACAGTGTGGCTCTGATACCATGTAGGGTTTGAGAAATACAAATCCACAGAATGCCAAGAATACCTGCATGTAAATAACCTATTACAAGAGAGAAGCAGAAGGAGGAAAAATCAGAACTCAGAAGTTGCTCAGAAAGTGAGAGCGAAATTATAATCTGAATTAATTAAAAAAGAATTACAAGGTTCAACCTATAAAGGTGAACAAAACCCTAAAGCCTAAAAAATCTAGGTTGCACATTAATAATTAATAAAATAATTAATTATTAATGCACCTAAGAGAAAGCTTAAGCACTAAAGAGTAATAACTTAATTAATTAAATCAACATGATTTAATTAATAAGCAAACTAATGATTACTCTAACAAATCTGTGCTTGGTACTTCTACCTTATCATCTTCCATGACTTCAAATACAAATTTCCACACTGTTGTAGCAGACTTCACATCATATTCTATCTTCTTGTTCAGTATTTGGAAAGTCCTGAATATGGGAGTATGATTTTTTTCATATTTTGTCATTGCCTCTTTTATCTCTTTGTTCTTCATAGCAGGCATGACATCCTTTAAGGTCTGTTCCCTTATGTCTTTTTTAGTTTTGACTGCATTCAACCAGGGAATAGATACTTCCTTGAATAAATCTTTTGTCATATGACTCTTCAACTCGGAAGGGTCATATTTCTATTTTTCCATTTTCTCCACAACTGCTTCCTCTATCTTCTTATGCTCTTCCTTACTCCATGAAGCATAATTAAATGACTTTAAAGAACCCATACCACTTCCTCCTTTTAGATCTTCAATCTTCTGCTCAAATGTAGGTGCTAGTTTCTTAAAGACAATTGTTTCAACTTCTTCATGTTCATCCTTATCTTCATCTTTACCCAATACAAGTCTCCTTCTTGATCTTCTTGGTTTTCCTGTAGTGAAGATAGGTGTAGTGGCCTTATGTTTTTTCTTGAGAGATGCCCTCTTCTTCTTCTTAGGAGGTTCTACTTCCACCTCTTCTTTAGATTCATCATCCTCTATCTTAACTGTATCATTTTTACTTTCAGTGATAGAAGGAGATTCGGAGTTCAAACTTTTCTAACCTCTTCTTTCCTCTCTTTAGAATCTTAGGAATCTCTATTTCTATAGATATCTTGCTCTTTTCTTCTTCATAGGTACCAAAGTATGGTGCCTTGGGATTTTCAGGTTCATTCACAAGATCCTCAATGATGTTCTTGGATTCATCTATATTAACCTCATATGCAAGAGGTTTTACCCATGCAACCCTAGGTTTTAAAGCTTGTATGTAAACCTTATCACAATCGACTAGAAAACAAATATCATCCTCATAATTTTCAATTAGTTGTTTAGAAATCTTGTATCTGCTCTGCATTTTCTACCTGAAGTTCTCAAAATATCCATCCATGATATTCTCATAATTGTCTCCTAACTCATCTATGAATTCATTTATCTAATGAATTATGGGTCTATCCTTCTTCCATGCTACTGTCCCTTTAGAAGGAAAGAACTGAACATAAAAGAATATGCATACTAGGAGAGAACCGAACTTACATGGATTTATTTTAGATGCCCAGATGCTTTCCATATTCTTGCTTAGCTGAATCAGCTGCAACTCAGCTAGGTCAAATTCCATATTGTTTTTCACCACCTTGTATGATAAGTCCACAGCTTCACAAGGTACACTACTAGGTCTACTGTAACTATATATCTTGTGAGCTATCACATGAATCCCAAATTTCAATTCCATTTAAGTAACTCTGATCAATCTCATGCCTTTGTCCTCCCACTCAAAAAGAGTTAACTTAGCTAGCTTATCTTTTGTTAGTGTTTTGGTAGCTTTGGCTTTGTCGAGCATGGGATACCTTGTTACTCAGTGTATCATTGTCTTTGTGATCTTTATAGGTTGTTCCAACCATAGATGCATGTCATGAATGCAAATAAGAATGAATCTAATCCATTTGATTTGGAAATTCTTTGGCTTGTGCAGGATGTGGGTTAAACCTTTAACCTCTAGATGCTTGTGCTCAGGCTTCAAATTCCCTCCTTCACACAATTTATCATATACTAAATTCATCTCAATTGTTCCAAGCTCCTAGATTTTACAATGATAGAAGGTTTTAATATCATTCACCAGTAATACCCTTGGAGGAATTAGGGAATGAGCTCCCAACGGGTCTACTTCTTCCGCAAATATCAGATAAAACTTAAACTCTGCAGGGTTACACATAGCATTCTTACCAACATTTCTAAACCTTTCTTAACCTTGTTTTTTTATGTGGATGCCATATCGCCCAGAGAATTTGATCAAACTTCAATTTCAAATGCAAGTTCACTTTGAATTGTTAAGGGCTTTGAATTGCTCTGAAAACTAAAATATTTGTAAACAATAACCTTTCCAATTCATCATTTATAAGATTTATTACCATTAGAGTATTGCATTAAATTCTCTGTACATATTAGCTGGCATAGCTTGGGTATTTCTCCCAGGCTTACTCGGAAGCTCAGAGAAAATTGACTTCCCAATTCTTATACAACCCGACTCAACTCGGTTAAGCTAGAGTAGCTCGAGTGTAACTGAGATCCTGACTTAGTTAACACCATAATCTTTCCTAATGCATCAATATATGGATTTGGATAGTTAGCATAACTAGAACTAATATATAATGGCTTGAATACATAGTTCTAGTCATTTCCTTGTGTCTCGATTCTGTGATGGTAGATCCACCCAACTCACTGGCTTGGGTGCCATTAGATCCTTCATTGTTTTGATCTGAACTTTCAAAGGATTTCATTAACCATTATTTATTCATCTGAGTTCTGATTTCTGAGACCTTGGATTTTCCTTTCTCAAAACCAGTATCCAATTTTTCTTTGTTCATACAATTTCTACTTAGATGACCAAGTTGTCTACACACATAACATCTCCTGGTAGGATTTCCTTTTCAGAGATGAGTCTTTATACAATTTACACCAATGTGTCCATATTACCCATAGTGAAAATAGTTGTACCTTATGTTGTAATCCCAACCAAAAATTGCTTTGGCCAATTGTTCAGCAGGGTTCCATTTCTTAGTTTTGCACTAGGAAGATCTATGACCTTGTTTGTTACATGTGAAACATTTTCCTTCAAACTTGGGTTTCTGAGTGCATTCAATTGCTCTATGTCCATGTTTGTTGCAACTATAACATTTTCCATTAAACTTTGGTTTTCCATTTCTCCAACATTTATTTGATGTATGCCCTAACTTTCCATAGTGGTTACAAGTAGGATTCATGTTCTTTTGAGATCCTTGTTTTGATGATTCACCTTGTTCAGTATAACCTAGTCCAGTCTATCCATGATGTCTGAATTCTATTAATTGATATGTACTACCTTGTGAATTCATAATACTTTCATTGGTTTCCCTTTCAGTGTTGAGATCATTCTGTAGTCTTTCATTTTCTGTTCTCAGGTTGACTTCTTGATTTGCATCATTGAGTTGATTTTCCAAATCTACTTGCTGGAGTGAAAAGTGATGGGTTTCATTTTCTTTTTCTTCTAACCTTGTACTCAGAAATCTTTTGTCATCTTGTGCCAAATTTCTATCATCTTTTGCTTGATTCTTTTGTTCTATGACTTCACACAATCTGACTAAATGAACTTCTTGTTCTCTTTTCAACTTTCTGACTTCTTCATATAAATTGAGATTCTTTGCAAGCAAGTCTTCAATGGTTGTGCCATATTCTTTAGAACTTATTTCTTTGGAAAAATCTTCAATTCTTTCTTTTATGTAATTCCTATCATTCATTTGTGTTGCTAAATCTTTTCTTTTCTTCAGGGAAAGACAGAGTTTCTCCTTGAGTTTTTTAATCTGATCCATAGCCATTTGTAGATATATCTTCTCATTCTCAATGGATTTCTCCAGTCTATATACTTCCATTGTCTCTGATATTTTTTTAATTTGTTAAACTTCTATAAGAGAACCTCTAGATCTGATACCAATTATTTCAAATATATTACATGCAAGGTGACTGAGAGGGGGGGTGAATCAGGAACCAATAAAACTTAATCTTCTTTATTCACAATTAGATTATCTAATATGATAATCATGCATAGAAATGAAAGAAATAATCATACACAACACATAAAATAGTAATTGGTTACCCAGAAACCTTCGAAATAGAAACTAAAACTGGGGTTGGGATGTTACCCACAAGATTTAGTACTGCAGTATAAAATTAATCTGTTAGAGCTTACAATGACCACTTTTGATGGCTTGTCCTATTAAGAGAAATAAGGATTGTTAAGTACACCTTGTTAAAGGATTTGATACAATACAACTCAGTTAAGAGATTTACAAAGGACTGTTAGGTCCACCTTGTTAAAGGATTTTGTTGATCCACCTGTTAGAATGAACCAGTAGATGATCTGCTTTGGCAACTCTAATTTTCTGAATGAGATCCTTTTCAATATACTTGGTCACCTGACTGTGATTGATGAGTCTTTTTTGTGCTTTATACTTCTGCAATCTTCTAATCAATATGCCATATCATATTCTAATATATACTTCTACTAAATACTCTTCCCATACATATTTTGGATAAACAAAATGTCTTATATATATATATATATATATATATATATATCTTATCCAAAAATAAATAGCTTCATAAGTTGGCTTCCATTAGACATAATGATATTAAACAATATATACAAAGTCAGCCCAATACTGTCACTCGGGTCCAAAAGTCTACTCGGGCGACAAACTGATACTCGAGCAATGTTGATCACCCAGGTCACACTGATCACTTAGGTGATGTTGAATAACTCAGGAAATATTGATCACTTGGGTCACATTGATCACTCAGGAAATACAGAATGACTAAGTCTTTTGACACTAATTGACATGTCTTGCCATAAGGTCTACATGAGTGATACTAAGTATCATTCTTTTAGAAATGGTTAGATCAGTTGTTGTTTTTTCATTGATGTAAAGAAATTGATTAATTTATTTTTATTATGTTACCATATCTTAAGAGGAGAACTTAAATGGGTGACAAATACAAATCAGACAATGATAAAGTAATGATGATATAGTTGTTTTCTACTATATATTTGATGTTATCAAATTGGTACAATTTATTGATTAAGTCATAAATTGCAAAGAGTTAAAGTTATAACTAAAAGAGTTACTTTACCAAGCTAGACAGAGTCAGTCTCTATAGATTTATGTAAGTCAGTCAAATTTACTGAACACTGAGAGAAATACAAGCACTAAGCATCGAAGATGAGTTAGACACTGAGTAGTGAATGAAGATAGTTTACGAAGTATAAGATATTGATTTTAAATGATGATAAGATCAAATTTAATGTGAAACAATGATGATCTGGATGAGTATATGAATTAAAGGAAGTTTTTTTAAAAATTTATGAATGTGAAAATTCAATAATAATATCTAAGGCAAAGATCAAGTGGTTAAACCTGATTATGTGAGTTCCAAGAAAAGTTCAATTTTTGAGGTAAAAGTGAAGTGGTTTACCAAGTTGAGATTTATGAAGAAGATGATCAAATGACAAAGCACAAATGATGGAAAATCTAATTAAGGAGATTAAGAGGAAAAATTATTTCTATATAAAGAATGATAACAAACAGAGAAATATGAATATAGATAGGCTGGTGAATTGAACAGAGAAGAAGAAGAAGCTAAAGAACAACATTTACTGAGAAGAATAGAGAAACAAAGGTTGAAGAATCTATAGTCTGAGAAAGAGATAAATGGAGTATGTGATGCTAGTATTCAATTGAGCATAAAGGATCTTACACAAGAAAAGGTAGTTGCTATATTTATAGATCAAAGTTTTATTATTTCTTATTAGTATTTGTAATAGAGAAATCTCTTAACCAAGTGGATTTAACCATCCTAGAAGTAGGTGACATTCCAAAAGAGTGTTTAAAGACCTTTAACAAGGTCACTCCTAATAGTGTAAAGATTCTAACAGATCTGGGGTAAATCCCCTAAAAGGCTCACATTTAGGTAATGTGTTTGTAATCTTTAACAAGATAAGTTCTTAACTGAGCGTACTTTAGAAGGGTAGATTTTATTGTGGGTCACAATTCTCATAGATTTTTTCCCAAATTGGGTTTCCTCATTAAATCTGGTGTCAATTGCATTAATCTGAAGTTAATGAGTTTGAATGATTGATTTACATTCATGAGATGCATGTTTCTTTAAGTTATTAACTTATTTGGTGAATCGGTTGTTACTGTATGTAGTGTTACCGAGTGAATTAGTGAACTCAATTTAAGTGTTTAGATTTGATTTTCTATTATTCACCCCCCCCCCCTTAGTGGACCAACAATTGGTATCAGAGCTTGTTACTCTGAAGTGAGAAATTTAAAAGGACTTGAGTTAAGATCTAAAGATGTATAAGAGAAAAGCACCAAGGTTGAATAGGGATCATTTCTCTACATGGAAAAATAGAATAAGATTGTATGTGTCTAGTATAGGAGAATATGGACTTCATTTTCTTGATAATGAATATATTATACTGACTAGTGCACCTTTGACTATCAATGAGAAAAGACACACACAAGTTATGATTGAGATTCCTTCTACATGTACCTACCAGAAATATGATGAAGTTGATGGATGTACTACTTTGAAACAAATGTGGGATAATCTTACTTTGACCTATGGTGGAGATCATCATGTTCAGAAGACTAAAGCAGAAAGTTTTAGAGGTAAATTTGACTCTATGAGGATGAAGGAAGGAGAGAACATAATACAATATAGTACAAGACTTAAGACTGTTAATTCTATCAGAGGAGTTGGTGGAACCACAACAGAGGATGATGTTACAAGAAATATGTTGATAACCCTACTACCAATTTATACTATTTGTGTATCTTCTATACAAGAGCTAAGATCTATTCCCCAGATGAATGTTTCACTAGATGCTACTATTGGTAAGTTAAATGCATTTGAGTTAAATTATTTTGACAATAGTTTTTCTACTACATCTAAGATTGAATCTGCATTTAAGTCTACTTTAAATATTGGAAGATCTAGGGAATTTGTAGCCAAAGATGGATATTTTAGTAGTGCTAGTGAGAAATTTTATAGTTTGACTAAAGGTCTTGAAGATTTATTTACTTAATGTGATGAGAATAAAAGAGAATTCCAAGATTTGTTGGCTAGAAGGCTACAAAGAGGCGAAGGAAAATATGAAAGTAAGCTACCCTTGAAATGTTTTAATTATGATAAAATTGGTCATTTTGCATCTAACTACCCTGAGAAAGATAAGGAGGAAAAGAAAGATAGCAGAGATAAGGACAAAAGAGAAAATAGATTCAGGAGATTCAGAGACTACAAAAAAAAAGGTAAGAAATCTTGTCATATTGCTAATGAAGGACTAAGTGATGATGATTTAGATGATAGTGATGATGGAAAAGAAGTTGTTTATGTTGCTACTAAAGATGATTCTGATGAATAAGAACCAAGAGCCCTAATATCACAAGTAAGTAAGAATGAAACATGGATTATAGATAGTGGTTGTTCACATCACCTGACTGGTGACACACTTACATTTAATTCCTTGGAAAATCATGATGGAAGATTTGTTAAATTTAGTAATGATGCTCCATATCCTGTGAAAGGAAAAGGTTCTATAATTCTACTGAATAACACAAGATGTAATCATTTTTATTGGGTTGAAGGATTTGTTACCCAAAATTTCCTATCCTATGCTCTTTTGGCTTACAAGTGGAGTAAATGTGCCTCCTACAAGGGTTAAGCCTAGCTTGTAATAAATCTATCCATGGCTTGAGTTCTTATCTTTCTTTTCTGCAAGTCCTAATGTTTCTAGTCTAAAGCCCTTGTTTCATTTTCATAAAAACCCCTTAAAGCCCTAAGTCTTTGTGGCTTGTTATAATTTTACATTACCTTTTTATGCCACTTAAGGTCTTATTATCCATGTGTATTTTTAACTTGTCTCTTAATCTCGTAAAGTTTGCAGTTAAGTGGATAACATTCATCGATTTGGTGACAAGGTTAGTTTTGGGCTTTTTATGCTTATCTCCTGATCTTGTAATGTCATGGTTAAGTCTCAAAAAATCTGGAGATCAAGCATAGATAGTTGATGCAGATTAGATGTGTGATGGTCTCTCAATCTCATAATGGGACTATTAAAGAAAGGATTTTGTGATTCAGAGATAACCTTTATCTTTTAAACTCGAGATCAGACCAAGGTTAACTCAAGTATCTAGAGACTTGGAGATATAAAGGATGTTAGGAATAACAGTCCATAAGATAACTAAGAGGGGGGGTGAATGAGTTGTAATCTAGATTATTAAACTTTATACTTTATAAGAAAAATCTTTAAATGTAAATGATAACACAATAATAGCCAACACCATAACACAATATTTGTTGTCAAGAAAAACCTATTAAAGGTAAAACCCCGGTGGGAATAAACACCCACAAATAATGTACTGAGAGTATAGTATCCCTGTTAAAATATATTAGGCCTATTAGGAGCTTGTTACAACATTACAGTACATAGTCCTTGTTAGGAGACAGACCCTATTAGGAGTCAAAGAAAATAGTAGGCTCACTGCCAAGGCACACTGCCCAAAGAAGGTTAAAGCCACCCTCAAGGATTCACAATCTAAATCAAGTGTATAAAGAAAATACACATTCCAGCGAACTGTCTTATAGTAACTATCTTTGCTTGGTGAGTTCCAATGAACCATTAACTCTTCTTGGATCCAGCAGTCAACAAGCTTCGCATCTTCCACACATATCTACCATTCTTTTCTCTATCACATTTCTCCACAATAATTTATCTTTCATATATGCCCTCTTACAACAATTCATTAGGTCGGCCAGTTAAGCTTTCCTAATACATAATTAACCAGGTTGGCCAATTAAGGATTTCCATCATAAAAATATATCCCCTTGCTAAGATACACATGGTATCTATTAAAAGTACACAACATTTAAAATCCATTACATCTACTTCTAGATCTGCAATTCATGCTCACAATTAATTTCACACACTACATGTCTGAAGTCAGTTAGGGAATAGGTCTTCTCTAGAATACATGACACAACTGACGTCATCAGTAACCAATCAACAATTGAACTCAACCCATTACTCTATCATATGTAGGCTATCCATAAGTAAGCTCGCAAGTTCTGAAATATCTTCACTAGATTGATATACCTGAAACACAGAGACCTCTCTGTCCAAAATCATAGTTACAGTCCAGAAAACTAGTCTTCACTAAATCAACTGTAACATCCACAGTAGGTAACATAGAGTCAAGAAACCTTAGGAATAAGGTCATCACACATCCTTCTGCATAAATCCAACTTTGATCATTCTAAATCATCTGTACAGTGTCTGTACACTCCATCCAGTTAAGTAGCCAGTTTGTATTCTTCATAGAAATATATGTTGACATCAATGAAAAAACATGAATATCATCAGCATGATCAGTAACTAAAATTGATATCATCTAAAAATCTCCCCCTTTGGCATTGATGGCAACATATGGTAAAATCCATATGTATCAATCCAAACGTACTCAATTGTTAGAATAGTCCCAAAGGATAATTGAGAGGGGGGGTGAATCAGTTATCAGTAACTTCAATTCTTTTTACTTATTTAAATTTAGAATACAACAAAGTAAATTCTTAATCAAATAACACAGTACTCAACACACAATTTGATTATGGGGAAACCAAATGGTAAAAACCCCGGTGGGAATTAGCACCCATAATAAACTATACTTGTTTGTAGTAATCCCTGTTAGAAGATATTTCAACCCTGTTAGGAGTTGTACAATACAATTCAATAAGTATAGTGACCTAGTTAAGGGTTAGACCCTGTTAGGAGTCTTTTACAAATAACCCTGTTAGGGATGGTGGACTCACTGTCCAAAATCTCACTGCTTGATGGTGAAGTCTACAACCTTCTGAATAATAGATATGCACTATATCTGATGATGAACTATAGAGTAGACCTACTATCTTGATCAGTTCTAGTGTATTACAATCTTTTCATTTCTTCTTCACATAGACTCTTGATGAATGAACCAACTCTAATAATCTTCTCTGTACATCTTTCTTATCTTTTCGTCATTCACACTTAACATGTCACCTTTGACTTTTTATAAGTATCTTCCTCATATTATGAGATCATAGGACCTATAAGAAAACTCTTCATAACATCCTTGTCAGCTCTACTAAGAACGCAAGCATAATTACAACCATGCAAGTATAAACCAAATAGACACGACGCTTCACTAAGTCGGCCTCGCCAATTTAACTCTAACTTTACAATCTTCTTGAAACACATTTGGCACCTTTGGATTAATATCATTGACTCATAACTAAACTTGAATATACACATGAATATATAGAAGATAGGTGCAACTCAAGAAACATGTGATATACGTCGGCCCTAAACCGTTACACTTCCAGAACTATAACTGCCAATAACAGAATTACATAACTTTACTGAAACATCATATTTGGGTCTGCGTGTATGAACATAACATAATAAACATGTCAACAACATGTATCTATCCACGCAAGTCTTCATATCATCATTCAGATAAGTACATACAGAATTACTACTGTGTATTATATGGTGTCATCAATGAAAAACATACATATGATTCAAAAACATCCTCTGTTCATGGTGTCCTCTTTATTTTACAATCTTCTCAATATCCTCATCAAAAATTTCTCTAAACTGCTATAATTCCTCTGTCTGTGTTTTTTTTCCATCTATAAACTCACCCAGAGTATATGCTCCCCCTTACTATATACTCCCCCTTTGACATCAATGGAAAAGGGCACCATAGTCCTTTAGGCATAGGTACTACTCCAGAAGTAGAGTAGTCGACCATTCATCAGTCACTTAATGAGTGATGTCTTTGCTGCTTCTTCTAAATAGACTTAGGAGAGGGAATTATTCCCAACTTCTCCCTGAGATACTCAAAAGTATCCTTTGATAAGGGCTTTGTGAAAATATCTGCCAACTATTCTTTGGTACTCACATAGTCCAATTTTACTTCTTTGTCTACAAATTTTTCTCTCAAGAAATGGTACTTGATCTATATGTGTTTTGTCTTTGCGTACATCACAGGTTTCTTAGACATGTTGATAGTGCTAGTATTATCACAATGAATAACAATAGGATAATCAACCTGAATGCCAAAGTCTTTAACCATCTACTTGATCCAAATCATAGTTGAAAAATTCAGTGTTGTTGCAACATATTCAGCTTTTGTTGTTGACTGATAAATATAGTTCTGCTTCTTGCTTATCGAAGAAACCAACCTGTCTCCAAGGAATACTGCTCCTCCTAAATTTCTCTTCCTATCATCAATACAACATGCCCAATCTACATCTATATACACATGAAGTTTTACATTCTTTGATTTAGGATACCATAAGCCATAGTCTATAGTTCCCTTTAGATATCTGAATATCCTTTTGACTTCCATTAAGTGATTCTGCTTGGGTTCAGCTACAAATCTTCCAACAATGCCAACTGCATTAGATATGTTAGGTCTAGATTGAGTTAAATAAATGAGTCTACCAATCATAGATTTGTATAATGTCTTATCAACTATTGTGGGGTCATCATCTCTTGAAAGCTTGCTTCTTGTTATCATGGGAGTGCATACTGGATTACAATCATCCATCTGAAAAGTCTTCAGTGTCTCCTTCGCATATTTATACTGATTAATGAATATACATTTATCTGTTTGCTTTACATTTAGTCCTAAAAAGCATTTTATAGGACCAATCATACTCATTTCAAATTCATTCTACATTTCTTTTGCAAATGCTTTACTGAGCTTGTCATTACCCCCAAAGATAATGTCGTCAGAAAATATAGCAACTGACAATAATCCATCAGGTGTTTCTCTTGTGAATAGGTTATAATCTGCTGCTCCTTTCTTGAATCCAATCTTGGTAAGATAACCATAAAGTCTCTCATACCAAGCTCTTGGGGCCTGTTTAAGACCATACAGTGCTTTCTTTAATTTTCATACCATGTCTGGTTCATCTGAAATACTAAATCCTTCATGTTGTTCAATGTAGACTTCTTCATTCAAATCACCATTCAGAAAAGCTGATTTTACGTCCATTTGATAAACTTTAAAGTCTTTCACTATTGCATATGCCAAGAACAACTTTATGGCATCCAGTCTACTCATAGGGGCAAATGTATCAGTGTATTCTATTCCTTCTCTCTACGCATATCCCTTGCATAACAATATTGCTTTGTTTCTAACTACTGTACCATCTTCATTCATCTTGTTTCTGAATACCCACTTTGTTCCAATCACATTTTTGTCACTGGGTCTAGGGACCAATTCCCATGTATCATTTTTGACTATATGATCTAATTCTTCCTTCATTTCATTCTTCCAATCATAATCATTACAAGCATCTTCAACACTCAGAGGTTCAATCTGTGAAAGTAAACATACCTCTTCATCCATTTCTAGACCTTTTGCTTTAGATCTAGTCAAAACACTGCTACTCTGATCTCCAATGATGTCATCTTTAGAGTGGTATCTAGATGTGAATTTTGGAACCTTAGGCATGTCTTCTTCTTCTTCTATAATCTATGATTCTTCTCTGCTTGATTCAGGGTCATTGCATGAGACATCAATGCAATCAAACATTTCTTCAATAATAGTATCTTTACTGCTAGGTCTGAGTTCATCCTTAGTCATAGGTGCATATTCATAGTATCTTTCTTGAACCATAAACTTTTCATCAATCTTAACATGCATGCTTTCAATTATCTTCTTTAATCTCAAATTGAAACATCTATATGCTTTGCTTTTATTAGAATAACCAAGGAAAATACCTTCATAACTTCTAGCATCAAACTTTCCAACACCATCATCTCTCTTGATGTAGCACTTTCTACCAAAGATTTTGAAATACTTTACTATAGGTACATTACCAAACCAAAGTTCATAGGATGTCTTATCTATGCCTGGCCTTAATTGGGTTTTGTTGATAGTATATACTGTTGTGTTCACTGCATCTCTCCAATAGGTGTGCACAACTTTTCCTTCAATCATCATAGTGTGCATTGTATCAAGTATGATCCTATTCCTCCTTTCTGCAATCCCATTCTGCTGAGGGGTTCTAGGTGCACTCAACTATCTTTTAATACCATGTTCTTCACAATAATCATAAAACTGATTAGAGGTGAACTTTCCTCCTCTATCTGATCTCAGACATTTCAATTTCAATCCAGATTCATTCTGAAATTTAGCTTTGAATATTTTGAACTTCTCAAAGGCTTCAGACTTCTCCTTTAATAATGCAACCCACATCATCCTAGAAAAAACATCAACAAACAAAATGAAGTACCTCTCTCTGTAGTATGATCTTGTTTGGGTAGGACTACACAAATCTGTATGTACTAGGTCCAATTTATTTTTAGCTGATTTCTACTTCCTTCTAAAGGAACTCCTTACATGCTTTCCCATAACACATTTCTTGCATATTGTGTCAACAGGTCTTGCAATACTTGGTAGCTCTCTAACTACCTTAACATTGCTAATCTTTACTATATTATCAAAATTGATATGACAAAGTCTCTTGTGCCATAACCAACTATCATCCACCTTTGCAAAAAAACAACTTACATCAAAATTAAGCTGAAAAACATTACCTTTTGTTTTGGATCCTGATGCAATCATGTCTCCATCCTTGTTGTTAATGATGCACTTGTTGTCTTTGAACTCCAAATGATAACCTTTGTCAAGTAGTTGTCCAACACTTA
>MU226068.1:1759189-1805072 GCA_018584345.1 Thuja plicata | reverse complement strand
TCTTTGCTTGAACATCTCCTTCAAACATGTCTTCTAAATACTTCCATATGGTATATGCTCTGTCAATTTTCTTGATTTCAAAAAATTCACTGTCAGATAAGGCACTGATTAGGGCTTCTTTGGCAATCACATTATGTGTAAATATATCCTTTTATCTGTTAGTAGCATCATCCTTTGCAATGTCTTTTAGAGATGGAATTACAACCTCTTGTGTGGAAATTTCAAACATCTCAAAGCCAATACACTGTAAATGTGTTATCATTTTGTTTTTCCAATCCAAATAATTTTCTCCATCGAACTTAGGGCTTTCTTTTCTGAAGTAAGACATCTGATCTATCTTAAGCTGTTAGGCTTCTTCTCCAAGGCACTTGGCTCTGATACTAATTGTTAGAATAGTCCCAAAGGATAACTAAGAGGGGGGGTGAATCAGTTATCAGTAAATTTAGTTATTTTTACTTCTTTAACTTTAGAATACAACAAAGTAAATGCTTAATTAGATAACACAGTACTCAACACACAATTTGATTACGGGGAAACCAAATGGTAAAAACCCTAGTGGGAATTAGCACCCACAATAAACTATACTTGTTTGTAGTAATCCCTGTTAGAAGATATTTCAACCCTATTAGGAGTTTTACAATACAATTCAATAATTATAGTGACCCTATTAAGGCTTGGACCCTGTTAGGAGTCTTTTACAAATAACCCTGTTAGGAGTGGTGGACTCACTGTCCAAAAGCTCACCGCTTGATGGTGAAGGCTACAAACTTTTGAATAATAGATATGCACTATATCTGATGATGAACTATAGAGTAGACCTATTGTCTTGATCAGTTCCAATGTATTGCAATCTTTTCCTTTCATCTTCACATTGACTCTTGATGAATGAACCAACTCTGATAATCTGCTCTATACATCTTTCTTATCTTTTCATCATTCACACTTAGCATGTCACCTTTGACTTGTTATAAGTATCTTCCTCATAGTATTAGATCATGGGACCTATAAGACAACTCTTCATAACATACTTGTTGGCTCTACTAAGCACGCAAGCATAATTACAACCGCGTAAGTATAAACCAAATAGACGCGACGCTTCACTAAGTCGGCCTCACCAATTTAACTCTAACTTTACAATCTTCTTGAAACATGTTTGGTGACTTTGGATTAATATCATTAGCTCATAACTAGTAATGAATATACACATGTATATATAGAAGATAGGCGCAACTCAAGAAACATGTAATATACATCAGCCCTAAACCATTACACTTCCAGAACTGTAACTGCCAATAACATAATTACATAACTTTACTGAAACATCATATCTGGGTCTATGTGTATAAACATAACATAATAAATATGTCAACAACATGTATCTATCCACGCAAGTCTTCATATCATCATTTGAATAAGTACATACATAATTACTACTGTGTATTATATGGTGTCATCAATGACAAACATACAATCAATCAACTTCTCAGAATCAAATCTCCAACACCAATTTCAATACAATCTTCTCAATATCCTCAACACAAATCTCCCCAAAATAGTAGGGATTTTCACATAGATTTCTTCCCCCTTTGGTAGCAATGGAAAAGGGTGTCATAATTCATCTATAGTCTTCTATAAGATGTAGCTTTTTCAAATTTTCATGTCTAATCAGCTAGGTGCAAAATCACCCAAATGTACTCCATAGTATTCTCCTACAATCACTCCCCCTGAGGAGTAGATCCATACATCAAGTCCAGAGAATGATATAGCTCTGAGATCCACTGGACTGATGCACATCTGCATCATTTAGTTTTCACTGGGAGGGGCCATCACCCCAAGCATGCCTCTGAGATATTGAAAAGCATCTTTTGGAAAAGGTTTAGTAAATATATCTGCTATATGTTCCTTTGTCCTAATATACTCCAGTTTAATCTCTCTATCTTCTACATTATCCCTTAAGAAATGATACTTGATGGAAATATGTTTAGTCTTTGAATGCATTAAAGGATTCTTTGAAATATTCACTATGCTAGTGTTATCACAATGGATAACCACTGGTTCTTTGAAAATTATTTTGATGTCTTTCAGCATTTTTTTCATCCAAACAACTTGTGTACAGTTTATTGACACAGCAACATACTCTGACTCAGCGGTAGATTGAGCAATATAGTTATGCTTCTTGCTCAACCAAGAAACCAACCTCTTCCCAAGAAAAAATGCACTGCCACTTGTGCTCTTGCTGTCATCCACATTACCTCCCCAATCAGGATCAATAAAAGCATGCAATGAAAAATCATCAAATTTTTCATACCATAATCCATATTCTACTATTCCTTTCAAATATCTAAATATTCTTTTTACAGCAGAAAAATGTGTCTCTTTAGGATCTTCCTAATATCTAGCCACAATTCCAAATGCATTGGTAATATCTGGTCTAGTGTGTGTTAGATATTGTATACCTCCAATCATTGATCTATACCTAGTTTTCCCAACACTTTGAGTCTCATCACTTTTAGTTATTTTTTTCCCTGTCACCATGGGTGTTCCAATAGGTTTACAAGCTTTCATTCCAAATTTCTTCAACATTTCCTTAAGATACTTGTTCTAAGATATAAATATGCCATTCTTACTCTGATTAATTTCCAAACCAAGAAAAAATTTCATCTCACCAATCACTGACATTTCAAACTCATTCTCCATTTCTTTAGCAAACTTCTTACTCATTTTATCATTTCCTCCAAAAATGATATCATCAACAAAAAATTCTATAATTAAGATTCCATCTTCATCAGTTCTTAAATACAAATTACTAGCTGCATTACCTTTTCTGAAACCAAGATGAAGTAGATGTTTATCCAGTCTTGCATACCATGCCCTCGGTGCTTTTTTTAGTCCATACAGTGCCTTCTTCAATCTATGAACCATGTTTTCATCATCTCTCAAAGGAAAACCATTAGGTTTCTCAATGTACACTTCTTCTTCTAGATCACCATTTAAGAATGTTGATTTCACATCCATCTAATACACTTTGAAGTCTTTATGTGCAACATAAGCAAGGAATAGTCTCACAGCTTCTAATCTAGCAATAGGTGCAAATGTGTCTTCATAGTCTATGCCTTCTTGTTGTGAGTATCCTTTACATACTAGTCTATCCTTGTTTCTTACCACTGTGCCTTCCTCATCCATTTTGTTTCTGAAAACCCACTTAGTGCCAATCACATTTTTGTTCTCAGGTCTTGGAACCAATTCCCAAGTATTTTTCTTCTTTATATGTTCTAGTTATTCTTCCATGGCTTTACTCCAAGATTCATCTTTACATGCTTCATCAATAGTCTTTGGTTTAACTTGAGAAATCAAACAGATCTCATCTCTAACTTTAGATCTAGTCATCATGCCTTTGCTTGCATCACCAATAATTTGGTCTTCAAGATGGTTTTTCTTGACATACCTTGGTGTCTTCAATGTCTCAATAGCTTTGGCCTATTCTTCTTCTTCAAACTCATTCTTGGTCATCAAGTGTCCTTCAAGTTCAGTAGAAACTTCTCTTGATTCTGTTATCTGACCACAATCATACATTCTTTCCTGAATTTGAAATTTTTCATCTATCCTCACATTGGCACTTTCAATTAGTTTCCTCATTCTCACATTTGAAACATTTATATGCTTTACTCTAAGTGGAATAACCAAGAAAGATTCCTTCATCACTTCTAGCATCAAACTTGCCTATTTCATTATCTCTTTTCATATAACATTTACTACCAAATATTCTGAAATATTTCATAGTAGGTTGATGATCAACCATAATTCATAAGGAGTTTTATTTGTACCTTCTCTGATCTAAATTTTATTCAATGTGTACACAGTGGTGCCAACTGCTTCTCTCCAATGAACATGTGATACATTTCCTTCCAGCAACATGGTCCTTGCACCATCTAATATGGTTATGTTTCTTTACTTTGCTATCCCATTCTGTTGTGGAGTTTTAGGAGCTGAGGTCTGTCTTTGTATTCCATTTTCTTCACAGTATGTATTAAAAATTTCTTATGTAAACTCTCCTCCTCTGTCTGATCTCAAACATTTCATCTTTAAAATAGATTCATTCTCAACTTTCACTTTGAATAACTTGAACTTGTAAAATGCTTCATATTTCTCTCTCAAATATGTAACCCACATCATTCTAGAAAATTCATCAACAAAAAGTATAAAATACCTTTCACCATAGTATGATCTTGTTCTTGTAGGACCACATAGATCCGTATGCACTAGATCCAACTTTCCTTTTGTTGAATAAGCTTTGCTCTTGAAAGTGCTTCTAGTTTGTTTCCCCATAACACATTCTCTACACATAGTGTTAGATGGCTTTACAATTCTAGGTAGATCTCTTACTGCTTTTTTCATACTTGCCTTCAGAATGTTATCAAAATTAAATTTTCAAAATATTTTGTGCCATAACCAACTGTCATCAACCTTTGCAATAAAACAAGAAGCTTCAGATGTGTTCAATTCAAATACATTACCTCTGAATTTAGTACTATATGCTATCAATTCTCTTGTTTTTCTCTTGATAGAACATTTTCCATTTATGAAGTTCAATTGATAACCCTTGTCCACTAGCTATCCAACACTTAACAAATTGTGCTTAAGTCCATCAACAAGTAATACATTGTCAGTGTTAGTCTTTCCATCCAAGGAAATAGATCCAATTCCAATAATAATTTTAGGAGTATTGTCAACAAATCTAACAACACCACCATCATGTCTTTTCAAACTCACAAACTTATTTTTATCTCCAGTCATATGATGTGAACAACCACTATCTATGATCCATTCAGATTTCTTTTCGACTCGGGATAATAATGCTTTTTCTTCATGCATAGGTTCTTCATCCTTAATAGCAATAAATCCAATTTCATCATAATCACCATCCTCATCATCAGATATACCTTCACTAGCATAATAACATTCCCTATCCTTTGAGAACTTAGACTTGAAAAACTTAGGTTTGTGCTTTGGAATTCTTGTAGGACATCTAGATGAAAAATGACTGATCTTGTTAAATAAAAAAAATTTCAAAGGTAATTTGCCCTGAAACTTACCCTTACCTCTATTTTCTCTTCTGGAAATTAGTGTAACAATTTCATCTAGCTTTATTTCTTCTTCTTGTATCTGTTCCCATTCATCAGCATAAGCTCCAAGTTCTTCTCTTAGATCATTACTGCTCGTGCTTGCATTTCCAGGTAAGATTCTTTTGCTTTTGTGCACAGTTGCTTTGAATGTTGACTCAACCTTAGGTAAAGTGTCTCCCAATTATGCAACTTCAAATGTATTTATCTTGCCAATCAACATCTCTCTGGTGAAGTTCAGTGTCAAAGGTATGATCTCCTCTATGGCCTGAACCTTGGTTCTATATGTAGGTGTCAAAAATCTGAGTATCTTTGCAATCACTTCTTCCTCACTGTAAGTTCCTCCAGATTTCCTAATACTAGTAACTACCTTAGTAATTCTTTGTGCATATGCTCAGATGTTCTCATCTTCTCTAATCTTCAGTGATTCCATCTTTGTCTTCTAGTTCTGTAACTTTGCTTGCTTTGTAAACTTGTCTCCAACATATAGTGCTTCTAGTCTTGACTAGATTTCATGTGCAGAGTCCAAGTCCTTTACTTTAGTAAATTCTCCTTCTGATAAGGCACTGATTAAATATTCCCTTGCAACCATATTGCATGAGAATAGATTCTTTTGATCTTCAATGGCTTTCTCTAATTCATCCTCAGTCGCTATCTTTTCATTCTTCTTTATTATCATCTAGTAATCAATTCCCAAACATAGCAAATATTTTCTCATCTTGTTCTACCAACTGTCAAATTTTTCAAAGTCAAACTTTGGACTATCCTTCCAGTAGTAATTCATCTTCAAGATCACCTCAAGCTATTAAACTTTCTCTCTAAGGAACAATAGCTCTGATACCAATTGTTAGGAATAATAGTCCACAAGACAACTGAGAGGGGGGGTGAATCAATTTTAATCTAGATTATTAATCTATATTATTAAACTTTATTCTTTATAAACCAAATCTACAAATGTAAATGATAACATAGTAATAGCCAACACCATAACAAAATATTTATTGTTGAGGAAACCCTATTAAAAGGTAAAACCCCAGTGGGAATTAACACCCACAAATAATGTACTGAGAGTATAGTATCCCTATTAAAATATATTAGCCCTGTTACGAGCTTCTTACAACATTAGAATACATAGTCCCTGTTAGGAGATAGACCCTGTTAGGAGTTAAATAAAATAGTAGGCTTACTGCCAAGGCACACTTCCCAAAGAAGGTTAAATCCACCCTCAAGGATTCACCATCTGAATCAAGTGTATGAAGCAAATACACATTCCAGCAAACTGTCTGATAGAAATTATCTTTTCTTGGTCAGTTCCAATGAAGTATTAACTCTTCTTGCATCTAGCAATCAACAAGCTTTGCAGCTTCCACACATATCTTCCCTTCTTTTCTCTATCACATTTCTCCACAAGAATTTATCTTTCATATATACCCTCTTACAATAATTCATTAGGTCGGCCAGTTAATCTTTCCTAATACATAATTAACTAGGTCGGCCAATTAAGGCTTTCCATCATACAAATATAGCCCCTTCCTAATATACACACGGTATCTATAACCAATACACAACATTTAAAATCCATTACATATACTTCCAGATCCGCAATTCATGGTCACAATTAATTTCACACGCTACATGTTTGAAGTCGGGCAAGGAATAGGTCTTCTCCAGAATACACACCATATCTGATGTCATCATTAACCAATCAACAATTGAACTCAACCCATTACTCTATCATATGTTAGTTGTCCATAAGTAAGCTCGCAAGTTCTAAAATATCTTCGCCCAAAAGATATACCTGAAACACAGAGACCTGCTCTGTCCAGAATCATGGTTACAATATAGAAAACCAGTCTTCACTAAATCAACTGTAACATCCATAGTAGGTAACATAAAGTCAAGAAACCTTAGGATTAAGGTTAGCACACATACTTCTACATAAATCCAACTTTGATCATTCTGAATCATCCGTATAGTGTTCGTACACTCCATCTAGTTAAGTCGCTAGTCTGTCTTCTTCATAGAAATATATGTTAACATCAGTGACAAAACATGAATATCAAAAACATGATCAGTAACCAAACTGATATCATCCAACAAAGGATTTAAGTGCCCTAGGTTAAAGGCTAGGTTAAAGACAAGTTTCAGATGTAGGTTTGATCAGACGGTCATCTCTTTGCCTCCATGCAAATATCAAACACTAAGGATCCATCAAGGCATCACAACCATTTGACATGTGGAAAATGGAGCCACCTTTATTCGAGGGCTAAAGGCTTGTTAATCTATAGTCTGGTTTATTTTGATCATGTGGTTGGCACATTGCCTTAAAATTAAAGGTGCTTGATAGATAATGTATCAGGCATCACGATCATTCAAGATGTGGAAAGGTGGCCAATCTAAGGCAGGTAAAAGTAGAGCAGGTTAAATTTGATCAAACATTGGGCATTATACCTCAAGCACAACGATGACGGTTGTTAATGATAAAGACATCATGCCTACCGAATGCATGTCCAAATCTAATCCTGAGCTTGTGGGTAACTTAAGACGGATCGACAGCCCTATTTTAAGGTTGTTCGAGATTCAAACCTGAGTCATTAATGGGATGTTCCACACCATGTGTGACCATTACAATCAGAATTTTTTAATATTTAAATCTTTCTCAGGGTTTTCATGGAGGTGGAATAATTTTTCAGGTTACAAATGAGCTATAGTGGTTGAGGAGTTTGTATATAAGATGTTTTGAATTGTTTTAAATGGAGGTTCGGCTTATGTAGGACTTTTTGCGATATTTTTCCCTGTCGTCAATTTTTTCACATGTTTCTAATTCACACTGAAGCATAATACAGTGGTTGATTTTTGGAGAAATCTTTTAGTTATTTTAGTCATCTTTCTTTCTATATTTTTGTGTACTATTGTGAATGATTGATAAAGATAATCTTGTGAATTTCATTCATTCCTTGTTATCTTGTCTCATTTTTGTGCCTATCTACTAGAGTGAATGTTTTCTTGCAGCTCATAGTCTATGTCTATCTTTTTGAAATCTATTTTCGTGAAATCTTTTCTTTCCTTGAGCATTTTTCATCTTGGACCTCTCTATGAAACACTTTTGCAAGCCTATCCAAAAAGTTGTACTTGTTTTAATTTACGGGTTTCATGCTAACTCTTAGCAATTTTTTTATGATTCATGTCATTCTGGTGTATCACCTAATAGATTAATTTCTTTCTTTCTTTGTTTCAGTTTCCTTCTATCCCTTTTCCTCCCAAGTTTTATTTCAAGTTTCAAGAGAAAAATAGGTGATTATCCAAGAGGAAACGGCCTAGAATCTAAAGGTTTCACTTCAAGTTTAGCAATGTCCCACAACCTAGAAGTGAATCCCATGTTATACCAGATCACTAGACTCTTGAGTTTAGTAGGGTGCAAATTTCGTGTATAAAATTTTTTGGCACGCCTTGTGGGACACCAAAGAAGATCATATTTTAAATCTATGTTGTCTTTGATATGCTAACTATATAGTACTGACTTAAAAGTAGTTTTTTTATCATATATGGTGGCTCCCCTAGTGTTTAGAACAAGGAAGATCTAGTCCTACTAAGGTTTATGAGAAATATGGAGACAAGAAGCTCAAAACCTTTTGAATTTTTGTAGTTGTCTCCAACAAAAAGAAAAGGGAGAGTATACCAAAGGACACCCCCTGTAAGGAGAGTGTAGTCTACACCACCAATTGTAGAAGAAAGACCCTCATTATTTCATACAAGAAGGAGAGGAAGATCTTAAAGAAAATATTTTTTAAGAGATTCGGCTTCACTTACTAGTTCAAGTGCAGCCCATATAGTTGTTATTCAACAAATACCAGTCCCTATGATGGAAAGACAATTTTCAATTATATCATGCAATCAAGGTAGCCCATTAAATCTTTCCCAACACCATGATGGATCTTTGGTAGCATTAAAAAGATTGCATGATTTCACAAGTGAAAGCCAAAAAATAGCTTGTGAGAACATCAGAGATGTGGCT
Organism: Thuja plicata; assembly: GCA_018584345.1. Classification (NCBI taxonomy): domain Eukaryota; kingdom Viridiplantae; phylum Streptophyta; class Pinopsida; order Cupressales; family Cupressaceae; genus Thuja; species Thuja plicata. Next base: position 1,795,937 of record MU226068.1, on the reverse strand, counting down.
ACCATATGTAGTGTACACCATATCACTAATGAAGATGTGGCTACCATCTGTAGTGTACATCATATCACTGAGTAAGATGTGGCTGCCAAGTTTTTGGTAGCCTCCTTCAAAGGTAAATCCCTAGAGTGGTTTATAACTTTTGCAGTTGGCTCCATTGATTCATAGGACAGACTTGGAGACTCGCTCAACACATACTTAGAAAATAAATTAGATTATCTGCCCCTAGTAGAGAAACTCGCTACTATCAAAATAATCCCTCAAGAATAGATGACTGATTTTAATAATAGATTTCTTAATACATGGTATAGATTCCTATTTCTATAAGGCCTTCAGCAGATTATGCTTTCCTATATTTCTAGAAAAGTTTAAACAGCAATATATCTATCATGATCCAGTCTATGGGAGGTACCTCACTTCCCCAGGCTTTTGATATAGTTGTTAAAGAAGAGAATTATCTAATTCAGGCTGGTATGATAGCCCCAAGGCCACCCATTCCTATCTTCCCTAATATTCAGCCCAATATTCCTTTACACATTCCTCCATCCACTCCTATAGCTACTGTAATAGCACCTCAAGCTAGTTTAAGAAATGAGTAATTAAAGGCAGGCCCATCTCGAGAACTGCAAGAAATTAAGAGCTTATTTCAGACCTTTGGTAATGAGTTGACCAATATCAAAAGACAAAATCAAGGGGTTAGACCACCTTTCCAACAACAAAATCAAGGCCTCAATCAGCAATATCAAGGGCACAGACAGTCCTATTAGCAAAGCAGACTACCATACCAAAAAAATTACCAAGGGCAGAGGAAAAATTTAAATCAAAGCCCATTTCATCCTTTAACCCATTGTCTCTTAATTCTAAAAATCCAATCAGGGAGATGGTCCCAACAAAAAATAACATAGCAGTAGAAAATGAATGGTGTTTTCCTTGCAATCAACCGCATAATTAGGCTACATGTTTGAATGGGTTTATGAATCAAGCACTCATGGTACAAACTGCATCAAGCACACATTTGGATGCATCTTCTAGTGGATTAGTGTAACAAAAAGATGCACAACCTAAAGATAATGCATTCTTTAATTGGAAAGGAGAAGATTTTAGTGGTGTGAATGGTGAACCTTCAATTATAACTAATACTTGGTCCAAAAGAAGAGCTCTAAACATAGAGAAAATAGAAGAGAAAGGAAATAATTCCACATCTATAGAATCATCACATACACAAACTATTGATGTAGAGCCCACAATAGTGAAAGTACACCAGAAGATACATACAGCAGTACCATTCAATATTATGGACAGTATGAAGAAAATGAATGTGCCAATGATCATGTGGGATTCCTTGGCTATCTCGGGACAACCTGAGATCTTGAAGGAGGAAATGCCTAAGGAATCAATCCAAAAACATCCTACTAATGATGTTGTCAAGCCGATATTGGTTAATGATGATCAAGAAAATGAATTTCAAAGCAATGACACCAAGGAAGATGTTGATCAAGGTAAGAACATGAAACCACCTCCCTTTTATCTATCATTGATAATTGGGAATTTCCTAGTGCACAATGGTATGGTAGATAGTGGAGCCACAAGTTCAGTCATGCCTAAGAAGGTAGCTGACTAGTTAGGAATAAATTGTGATCCTTTTCAAAAGGGAGTGATACAACTTAATGGTTCATCAGTGAACACACTAGGGGTGATCAAAGATGAAAGTGTAGTCCTTCATGCTAATCCTAATTTCTCTATCCTTCTAGACATTTATGTCATAGATCTCCCTCCTCTATTTTCCTTATGTCTATCAAGATAATTCACAGCCAAGATAGGAAGATGACTCTCTTCTGATTGGTCTCATGTGCTTTTCCTACTAGATATGGAACCAAAGTGACTATCAAATCTGAGTCATTAGCAGCACGCCATATAGAACCTTATGTGTCTAATTCCTTCAATGAAATTTGCCTTGTATTTGATAATAATTATTTTCCATTCATCAATGAAACATATACCTAGATAGAAAATATTGCAAATATCTACCTAGATGAGTGGGGAGTAGGAAATATGTCAGAGGTTCAGGCTAGTGTTGTCTGGGATGTTGGTTTGGGGAACTACATGCTCCAAGAAACTGTTCTCACAATGCCAAATATTTTCAAGGAAAAAAGTGAAACATCAGAGCAAATAAATGAAGTTTGGGAGTTGTTATTTGATGGTTCTAGAATAAAACATGGTTTTGGTGATGGTGCAATGCTTGTCTCACCTAAAGGTGAGGAATACTATGCAGCTTTTAGATTTAGTTTTTCTTGTACAAGCAATACTGCTAAGTATGAAAGTTTGATTAATTGACTAGATTGGGCTAGGAAAAGAGGTATTAAGGCTCTAAAGGTTCATGGTGATAGTTAATTAATTTTTAACCAAGTCAAGGGGACAATTGAGGATTTTCATGCTAATTATATAATTGCAATTCCTAGGAAGATGAATCAACATGCAGAGAGGTTAGCTGTTGTTGGATCTTAGTTTGATATCCCTAATAAGATTTTGGTGAAATATGATCAACATCATGTTAAGATTAATTTTATTCCTTCCATTCCTAATAATGATGTCAATTGCCAAGTGTTTGAAATTGATGAGCAAATTCTATAATTTTTTCTTGAAGAGGACATTTTTTCAGTGCATAATCAAGATAGGCTGAAGCAAAACTATGATGATCAAGTGGTGTATCTCAAGTCCAATAATTTTACTAAAGCTCTTGTAACCTTAAAATTAGTATTCAACACAGATTATCAAGCCAGAAAGAACAAAACTAGCTTGCTAGTTTGACAAGAGAATTATACTAATTTGGAGCTTGAACCAGGTAAAGGTTTAAAATTTGGAAAGGTAAGCACAAATTTAGAGAATCAGTTTTACATAAAGTTGTTCCAAGAATTTAGTGATGTTTTTTCTTCGCAATATGAATATCTGAAAGGTTTTGACCCGGCACTTGCTCAACATACCATAGAACTGGAGGCTAATGGTAAACTAGTCAAGAAAAAGTAAAGGCATGTTAACCCCAAGATAGAGCCACTCATGCATAAAGAGGTTCTTAAAATAATTGAGAGTGGCATCATATATCCCATCAAGCACACTAGTTGGGTGCCTAACCTTGTTCTTGTAAGGAAAAATAATGGAGAATTGAGGTTGTGCGTTGACTTTAGGGACCTAAATAGGGCATTCTTGAAAGATCGCCACCCTTTTCCATCCATGGAAGAAATTATGCAATGTGTCTCTAGTTCTGAATGATTCTCATTACTAAATGGTTATTCAGGATATAATCAGATCCTATTCAATAAAGAAGATCAACTTAAGACTATATTCACAACCAAATGGGGAACCATGGTCTATCAAAAGATGCCTTTTGGTTTATAAAATGCAAGTGAAACTTTTCAAAAGTCTATGGACATGGATTTTAAAAGCCTCATTTATAAGTTTGTGCTAGTATACCTAGATTGCATTACTATCTACTCTAAGCATGCAGCTGAGCATATTAAGCACTTAAGAAAAATATTTGAAAGGTGTAGGGAATTCAGAATCTCTCTCAACCCCAAGAAGTGTGTGTTTGCAGTGCATGAAGGTAAGTTGTTGGGCTATATTATTTCCAAACAAGGTATCATAGTGGATCCTAAAAGGATTGAAGCTATTTTAGAGCTACCCTTACCACACCATAAGAGGAGTCTACAATCCATTATAGGTAGAATTAACTTTCTTAGGCATTTTTTTCCTAATATTGTAGATCTTTTGAAACCTCTAATAGCTATGTTATAAAGGAATATAGTATTCAGTTGGAGTAGAGAAGGGAAGAACAGTTTCCAAGCCATTAAGGAGGCTTTGACAAAGGCTCCTTCCTTACTAAATCCTGATTTTAGTAAGGATTTCATTCTCTATGCTTATGGGGGCTCTGAGGTCATCTCTGTAATGCTTACTCAAAAAAACCTAGAAGGATTACATAATCCCATTGCTTTCTTTAGAAAAGGCTTATAGAAGTATGGACAAAGGTATTCTTTTGTATAAAAACATGTCCCTTATGTTGTCAAGAGCCTCAATAAGTTTAGGTACTTATTTACCCATAGTAAGGTGTATCTAAGAGTCACCCATCCTAGTGTCAGAGAGTTCTTTCTTAGTACAGAATTAAATGAGGAGAGAGCTAGTTATATAACTAGGGTCATGGAATATAATGTAGAAATTTAAGTTACCAAGCTAGTCAGAGGAAGGGGTCTTTGTGAATAGATGGTTGATGATGAAGCTTTAAAGGATCAAGACCAAATAGATTCATCCCTAGTTATACTTGCAACAGAAGATCATGACAAGGAAGAAATATGGTTGCCAGATATGGTCCATTTTTTAAAACAAGTGAGTGCCCTGTAGGCTTGGATTTAGCAAGGAGAACATATTATAGGCTTTAGTCTATCCCTTTTGTGCTAATAAATGATGTTATTTTTAAAAATGATCATGGTGGTGTCTTTATTAGGTGCATTGATTCAAAATAGATAGAAGATGTTTTATATGAGTTTCATGATGGACCTTCTGGAGGTCATTTCTTTCCTAGGACCACTTCTTTCAAAATCATGAGGGCTAGATACTATTGGCCATCTATCTTTAGGGATAGCCATGTTCATGTTAGGAAGTTCATAAAATGTGCTATGTTTGCAGGAAAAGAAAGGCTTCCAGCTCTACCTCTGAAGCCAATCAAAATAGATCAACCATTTGTGAAATGGGAATTGACCTCATAGGCTCAATTACCCCCCATATAGTGCAGGACACAAATGGATAATCACTGCAACTGATTATTTCACTCGTTGGAAAGAGGCCACTGCATTGAAGGAGGCTAATGAGACTATTTTCTTAAACTTTTATGATGACATCATTTATAGGTTTGGGATTCCTGATTCTATAATATCTAATAATGCACTTACTTTTATAGGATTCAAGGTCATTGATTGGGCATCTAGACATGGTATTTATCTGAGTACTAGTTCAAATTATTACCCTCATGGTAATGGGTTGGTAGAGTCCACCAATAAAAATCTAATCAGAATAATCAAAAGGACTTTACAAGATAATCAGAGAGATTAGCACTCCAAGTTGAAGTCTGCCCTATGGCTAGATAGGATTACCCCCAAAAGGATAATATGGAATTCTCCCTACATGCTAGTTTATGGTAAAGAGGCTAATCTATCCATTTCAAAGTAATTACCAGCTATAGACCTTGCTACCCAACTTGTTCTCTTTGAAGAGGGAGATCCTTTGCAGGTACATTATGCTTAGCTTATGGAGTTAGAATAGGATAGATGCAAAGCTATGCAAACCTTGGAGTTTCAATAGATGCAAACTAAGAAAATTTTTGACAAAAGAGAAAGATCAAAGAACTTTAAGGTTGGAGAAATATTCCTCAAGTGGGATGAATTCATGAGCAGACCTCGTAGACATACTAAATTTGATTTATTTTAGGGAGGCCCATTTGTGATCATAGAATGCAAGGAGCATAATGATTTTCAGCTCTCAACACTTGAAGGAGAAAGCTTGCTAATACTAGTCAATGTTTTTCACCTCAAACCTTGTTTTGAGGTTTGTCCTGCCCTGTAAGTAGTTTATTTTTGTTGCTTGTGCTCTACTTTTCAGTTTTGCCTTCCTATTTTCCTCTAAGTGCTTTTGCATAGTTGGTTGTTTTTGTTGTATATAGGTATTTTATTTCATTGTTTTTGGTTTGTTTGTTTCTTGTTGTTTTCCTCCTCTTTTCTTAGTACTCCTTTTTCTAGATTTCTTAGTTTTGTACTTTTTGTGACTCAATGCCCAATGGAATGTCAAAGGCCATTGGTTTTATATGTCTAGCAAGTAGACATTCAGTAGAAATTCCCAAAATGTAACCCAAAATTTCCTATGCTATGCTCTTTTGGCTTACAAGTGGAGTAAATGTGGCTCTCACAAGGGTTGATCCCAGCTTGTAAGAAATGTGTTCATGGATTGAGGTCTTTGTCTTTATTTTCTGCAAGCCCTAATGTTTCTGGTCTAAAGCCCTTGTTTCATTTTCATAAAAAAAACCCCTTAAAGCCCTAAGTCTTTGTTGCTCATTATAATTTTACATTACCTTTTATGCCACTTAAGGTATTATTATCCATGTGTCTTTTTTACTTGTCTCTTAATCTCATGATGTTCATGGTTAAGTGGATAACATTTAGTGATCTGGCAACAAGGTTGTTGGAAACTACAATTGAAACAATTGTTATATTTCCATTGATGTAAAACCTTAACTAGTAAGATAGTTTCTATCTAGTAAAGTGCCATATCAATTGATTGATGAAGATGATTTGCAAAGGAGAGATAACAAGAAGACCTTGTGAAATGGTTGAGTTATGTGAATCTACAATGGGCACTTGATGAGATTGCACCTTGACAAGATAATATATTGTTTATCTTAAGTCTAAGTGGAGTTTGGATGACTACAAGTTTAGTCTTGACCTAGATACAGAGCAAAAGATTATGGAACTTAAGTATGTGTTCAGCAATGTCAAGTGATGTGAGTGTCGACCGAGCGCTAGTATATGTCAAGCAAATTTTAGTGTTGACCGAGCATTAGAATGTGTCAAGTGTCAAAGAATTACCAAGCTACACAGATAACCAAGTGAAAGAACACAATATTGACTGAGTGTCAGTATTATGAAAGTTGAGAGAGATTTGAGATCCTAGCTAACATAGTTGATTTTCTTGGGATATGTGAAGCATATTTAAGACAAGGATGATTGTTGTGGAGAATTAAATGAGTATTTAATATATGTTTAACCATTTCATGTATGGATTCAATGAGTTTAAGAATGTATTCTACATTGTAGATGGATACGAAATGATGGAAGGATTTGTTGGATCTGACCTAAACCTTAGATCTACAGTGAGTATTTTTTATGCCCTACATACCTGTCCCTACATTTTGTAGGAAAAATATTGGGTCCCCCTTTTTTGGTTTTGTTTTCCTTTGTTTTCTTTTTTTTTCTTTTTTATTTCTCCAGCCTTTACCTCTGCGGGGTCAGTGTTGTGTTCCCTTTTGGGTTTCCTTGCTCCGAGGCCTGGTCCCGAAGTGTTGTCTTTTTGTTCCAGTCAAATTTCAGACTTCAAGATTCTCTATCACCATTTCCACTTTTTCTAGAGGGTACGGTTGCATGGAATCCCTGGGCCCGAAGTCTGGAGGTTTTCCTTTTTCAAGATTTGTAGAAGGAAGGAGTGGGATATGTTTGTACCCTGAGGGTATAAATAGGTTTCACTAGTCATTATCGCATTTACATTCAATTTCAACAACACACTTACATTAGGGTAACTGGCTTCTCTGGGAAACCCTACCTATTACCCAAACATTGTGGGGATAGGATAATTCTTTTGGAATACTACAGACAAATTTTGGACTTGCATGCCTTCTTCACATTGAAGAAGATCACTAACATTTCATTCCCAATAACCTGCGGGAACTATACTTTCAGCCTCACAGTGGAAAAAGAGGTCGATGATGAACTAAAGAGTTTGGAGCTGACAGAGTTTTACTTAGAGCAGAAGAATTTTGATCTACTGGATAAGATAGCAATGGCACTTCCTCAGGTAGCAGGCCCTCATGAGCTTCACTTGGAAGATTTTTGGGAAGACTGCCAGGATGATTTTGAAGTCTGGAACTGGCATTTTGTCTGGATGACACAAGGTATGATGAAGTGCCTCAAGCTTTGAAATTTTCCCAAGGAATTTTTGGACAATGGGTCAATAGAAGACCCACAATACAAAGAACAGGGAGTAGATAAAATGGCTCTCCCTCTAGTGGATTGGGACACCTGAGAAGGCCTGGTGATTGAAGACATCACCTATAATGTAATTGAATGCAGTCATGTATATTTCTAGAAGGTGTGTCCAAAAAGTACATGAAGAGTTGGCTCATTTTTGCGGGTATCAACTTCTGGGGCCGAAACCTCCTTGCAGGGAAATAATAGAGGAAAGAGAAAAGTTGGGGCCCTGCCCCAGGTCCCATCCATAGTTCCCATTGTGGAATAATTGCAGCTTCAATAGATAGTGTCCCACTAGATGAACGAGGCATTAAGCACCTGGCTGGGCATCCCAATTATTATAGTGGAACCTGCCCTCCCTTTTGCCTCTCCTTTTCTTGTAGAACTAATGTTCTAAGTAATAGGGACTAGAGCAGAGGAGAAAGGTGCACCATTTTTGGATTCCAAGCCCCCATTGGTGACCAAGAGGAAGAAGAAAAGAAAAAATAATCCTCAGCCAAGGGTAGAAGTAGAGCTTGGGATGCCCAACATCCCCGAAGTATAGATTGTCTCCTTGGACTCTCCTAAGTTGGACAATTAGCCAAAAAATCCCCCAGAGACCTCCCCTCTGCATAATGAATTTGATGATATATTTGGGATGGACAAACTTTTTAATTTTCAAGGGGATATCAGGAGAGTGGTGGAAGAGATCACTGCCTAAGAGGAAGTAATAATCCCCACTAAAGGGCAAATCCCAGAAAAAGTAGCTGCCATAGAGCAGGAAGTCCAAGTAGAAGGAGAGAAAGAGCCCAAATAGGTGGATGTCTTCGATTTCCAAAAAGATCAGGTCACAAGGACCAGAGTACAAGAGAAGAGGAAAGTGCAGGATCAGTAGTCATCTTCAGCTAGGGGAATCGGACCTACGGGAACAACTGTAACCTCAACTACCATGCTCCAGATGCCTTCGCCCACCCAAGGCAATATGACATTTGTCTAGGTGGTCTTGGTGATAATACAAGTAGATCCAGTGTGGACAACTTCACCACCTTTGGAGGATAATTCAATGGAGGAGAATGTCCCGGCTGATAAGGCCAGAGAAGAACAACAATAGCAACAACAATAGCAGTAAGATGAATGGAAAACCCCCAGAGATATGGATGTCAATTCCTCCGATGCTACTAAGGATCGGGACACCGAGGAAGAAAATATTAATACCATGAAAGTGGATGATGCAGGTGGTCTGGAAAATACAAAGAAAGAGTCTGAAGAGACTCCAAATATCGGAGATGAATAGTAGAACCCCAGAGGGGATGCACTTGATCAAACTTTGGCAACAAGGCCACCCCTGCCACCATAATGGTTGGTGGACTATAAAAATAGGAAGGCCCCAACAGAGGTAAAATCCCATCACTCCCTAGCTGAGATGATGGCACAAGCACAAGGCACCCACAAACAGAAGAGGGCCCGGACTCTCCACTCCATTCGGACTGGTCTAGGTGGAGATACAGTTGCAATGGTTGCAACCTCTCCCAAAGATACAAATGTGGTGGAAATAAGGGCTAAAGACTATGCAATCATAGGGCTGCCTCTGGGGAGGAGGGATAAGCAGGGTGAGCTAGACTTGCTAAAAGAGGCAACCTGGGCAGTTGAAGCCTAGTATGAAAAATAGGCGCTGAAGTTAAAGGATGAAAGAGAGAAAAATAAAAATCTCCTCAGACTTCTTGTAGAACTTACATAGCCACTTGCTGAGATCCATCCAAAAGCCTCCACCTCCGGACCACCACTTCCTTAGGGTGACATGGATGCTCTTAGGGCCATGAAGAAGAAGGCACAGGTTGTAGATGGGTGGATTGCCAAGAAGATCAAGGTCATAAGGAAATTCTCTGAGGTGTCACTCCCAGACATTTACTTGATCAATAATATTTTGGGTCAGGTAAGTGGTGTCATCATCCTATGTGAAGGGAATCTAGAGAAATATGAAGGGTGGAGGACTGGATTAGAAGAAATAATAAACTCTAGAGAGGAGGCCATCACCGAGGTTGGAATTTTGGGGGAGGAATCCTTTGAATTCCTCTAGGCCCAGTACTCCAGACTTGGCCTCAAGATTGAGGTAAGCAAGCAACTAGTTATGGCCCTAAAAGGAAAGGTCACGGCGGTCTGGTATCCTTTGGACCTGTATAAAGAATTCATTAGACGAGTTTCACAAGTTAATCCCTTCACCACCAGAACTTGCACCCCGAAGGATTATGTCCTCAGTAAATTTGATGAGTTGATGGAGTCCCGGTATCAGTCTATTGGAGACTTCGACGAAGGGAAACTATCAAGAATATCTAAGATGATGCTCCAGGCTCATGACACCATAAAGTTAGTGGAAGAATTTTGGGACAGGGACAGAGACATTGAATAGAAGTTCACAATTGTCCACAACCGATGGAACAGTGTCAAAGACATAGATGGAGATGGCATTAGCCAAATTTTGGAGGCATTCAAGAATAACAAAGGGAAGTAAAGTTCTCCAGATTCTGAGGATTTTCACCCGCAAGGTGCATTTTTGAAACATTCATTATTCTTTGAGCATAATCTCCCGAAGTCCACAATTCTTGATCCAATAGTTTTGTATTCTTTTGATGGTCTGTATCCAGGTTCCCCAGAGCCGACCGATTATTATCAAGTAGTTAATAAGGAGGTTAGAAGGTAGGTGATCCTGATAAGGCATGTTAGTTAGAGGGATGGCCCTAACAGATGATCTTCCCAAGGCCCCGCTCCAGCATTAACTACCTGGTGCATTGAAGATAGTGAGCCACATTTTGCATTGATGAGGCATTTAGCCTCAAACCCTGAGAAGATTAGATTTCTTCTATTCTTACTATGGCACTCTTCTCAATGTTGATTCTTCCATCTTGTTTTCTTGTCTTCTTCCTCTATCATGTCAAACCTCTACTCATCTGGAGGTGATTGTAAGTGGTGCAGGTGGTACCGACCACCGGATATTATATTTTAATGGTTGAGTGTACAGTTAGAATAGGTTAAATTTAGGGTAAACTATGTGTATAAATAATGGGTCTGAGCTCATTTCAAGGGTCAGAGAAATTGATGATTTTGCAGTCCAAGTAATAGAAAATAGCTCTTTTTATTTCTCAGTAGTTGTAGAGCTCAATTCTCAGTAGTGCTTAGTAGTTAGATGCTCCCTTGGAGCCATTGATGTACACACCAATGATGTTGGAGCAACCTATTAATGAAGGAGGAAGAGATTCTGGCAGTGATGTTGTTAGTGTTCTGATCTCTGACTTAGCAATATCTCTTTCATCCTATATGTTTTTGATGTCCTTTGCTCTGGTGTTTTATTAGATTAGATGATCTCATTTCCCCTTTCTATTGAATATGTATGAACTGATGGTTTTGTATGCATTCAGTATTTAGTGTACTTCATTAGAGAATTGTTGATGTTGGAATATATTGCATGATGATAAGTAGAAGTAACAGACTCCTAACTCTAGCCTATCTTTTGAAAATTATTTGGTAATCTCATGTGTGCTTGCAGGATACTATGACCTATCATCAAAATCCCCAGAGAAGACAACTCAAAAACTAGCTACCCCCCGAAAGAAATAGTCACTTGCCCAACTTAGCTCCCCGCACCATCAAGACTCGACACTCAGGTGCTTGAAGTCCCAGAGAATTTATTCCCTGGACAACCTTTACAGGTGAATTTTTCTGGTACCTAGTTACAAATCTTCATCTTTTGATGAGACCGGTCACAAAGTCCCATCAACAGAAACTGGCACTAAAAAAAGGGCATGAGCTTGTCCCCTTTAGAAGATTTTTATCTCACACCGCCTAAGGGTTCCCTAAGCCATAGTTTTAGGAATCAATATTTTAGTGGGATTAGGTCTTTTTTGTACACACATTTTGAGAGAATCCTTTGATCAAACCCAAATCCCATAAAGTTTGTAGAACTCGAGCCTCCTCCTTGAAAGAAAAGGACCCCGCAAACCAAACAGCCAGCCAGCTTTGTCTAGGGATTCACTACACCTCAGAATACCCAAGCACCTAAAATAACCTTGGGGACCAATGCTCCACCTAGCCAGAATCAAACACCCCTGATGGTGACATACTTTCGTAACACTAGGTCCCCAATGGGGCAGTTCCCTGGCGCTACCAATGATCTTCCTCCGCATCCGGAGAAGATCTACCCCAGATATGAGCACTTAGGCCCTAGAACTTTAGAAGAACATCTCCAAGCCTACATGGATGCCATGAAAAGACATCGGGTACAACATTAGGATGTTGTGACCTGGATGTTCCCTCTATCCTTGGGATAGAATGAGTTAAACTAGTACCTTAACTTGTCATCCAACTCCATCAATAGTTGGTAGGATATGGAAGACACCTTCCTGGTGGCCTTCCACATTCACATGGACCCAGCATGGTCCCATAGAGATTTTATCTCCATCAGGAAGGAATTGAATGAACCCCTTGCAACATTCAACCATCAGTTCCAATGTGCCTTGAAGCGGAACACTGGCCCCTTCATCCCATCTACTCACATGACCATCTAGACATACCTGAATGCTCTGGTCCCCATTGTAACAACTCTCCTTTGGAGAACCACCACCACAAATGACTAGGATGCTTTGGCAAAGGTTTGCAACCTGGATCTGGAGTTTTCCTATGGTTTGAGCAAAGCTCCTAGTGGGATTGGACAAAGCACACCATTCAACATGATACCTGGTAGAACTTCTTATGCCGGGGGATACAACCCCAATCCAGAAATGGGTACCCCAATGACGGCCATGGGCCCACCACCACTTATAGACTAGCAGACCTGGTACATATATCCATTGTAATCCCAGACAATATCGGGTCTACAATTTGTTCCCTGGAACCAACCAGAACAAATGCAACAACCATTGGTCCAACCCTCTATAGTACCTTTCTTCTAGTCACCCACGGTTGGAGGACTGCAGCCCTCAACTCTAAGAGCTGCTACCACTTTCCCCAGCAACCAACTGCAAAAACTGTCACACTATGACATGAATACCCAGTTGTCTATCGAGGTTGAATCCCTCCAGTGATTGGTGTCCTCCTTGACTATGGACATAGGATAGCTGAAGGTGGGGCCTTCCATGCCCCACAACTCCAATTCCCAAAGAGGGAATGTTTTTTTCTGAACAACAAAATACCAACTTCAGAGGTAGAAACTACAATGGGCCTTAGCCCAACCAACAGCAATGGAATAATTACATGAATACCAGAGGTCCCCCTCTAAACCAAAACTCCACTTAGGGTGGTGTTGGACCCAGTAATTTGGCACAACTTCTAGAATTCCACCCCCTAACCAACTAGTTTAGATTGCATGACACCGGCTCTCATTCTGAGGTGAACTACACCACACTGTAGAAGATCATAATGATCTCCCAGTTAGACAGACAACAACCTATCAATCCTACTCCCCCGGAATCATCCACATTAGATCCTACTCATAGTGCCTTCATGTGTGAGACCGTCTTCTTCAGGATAGACAAAAAGGATGAAGAAGAGCCTGAATTGTAGGGGTTCTTTAATGAATCTATCCTAGCCTTTGAGGCCAATGTCTTTACCAGCCTGCAGACTCCCTACAACACTCAGATTCAGGCTAGAAAAGGGTCATTTTATACACCAGCACCTCCCAAGAATACCTCTCCCTAGGATAACACAATTGATCGCTCCTTCCCTTTGAAAGAACCTAGCTCTAGCCAAGCCAAGGATCTGGCTGGAGGAAGCCAATAATACCTGGGGAGAAGGTTTGACATCGCTAAGGCATTAGAAAGAACCACCACCTCCATGTCCTTGATAGAGGTTTTTCTAAATTTTCTCAAGTAGAGGAAGTCCATTCTGAAGCTCCTAGGAAACCCAGAAGCCGTCAGTCGTCCAGAAAATGCTGTCACATTTGATGATGCTAATGTAGCTATCTTCCAGGGAAACACTGAGGATCCTCCCTTCGTACTAGGCCTGAACATACAAGGGAAGAACCTATCTAACTTCTTTTAGATTCTGGTGCTTTGGGAAATGTCATGCCCTTATCTATATGCTAGAAGCTCATACTCTTTCCCACTCCATCCAAAGGTGCAGTAGTCAAACTGGACAAAACTGCTATAAAAATGGTGGGTGAGCTAAAAAACATCTATATTCAGCTCATCCAAGACCCTTGGATATCAAGCATAATATAAATTCAAGTGTTGGACATCCCTGAAACTTATGGGATTTTATTAATTCAGAACTAATCCAAGGCCCTTAATGGGTATTTCTCCATGGAATTCTCCCACTTGTGGCTCCTCTAGGAGGGGCAGTCAAACCAAATCTGGGAAGAGAGTGAACCCATGATGAAGAAGGCCCTTACTAAAGTCAGAAGGGTAAATGAATTCTTGTTCTCTAAATCTTCCCCCAGGGTGTACCAACCCCTAGAAATTCTAACCTTTGATTTCACCCCCGGGGAGGATTGCATAGTCTCCCAGAGAATTTAGGACCTGGATGAAAAACTAAGGGGTGAAGTAAACTCACAAGGTAACATGGTAGCCCTCTCCACACTCTTGTCCAGAACTTGGTGCTAGGTACATTACTAGAAACATTCTAAACTTGATTGTGGGCCTTTCATCTCTGCTGCTACCCACCATATTAATGCCCTCCAAGAGAAATAACGCAAAGTAGATTCACCTAGACCTAGTAATCATTTTGGTGGCACATCAAAGGCGCTTCTTTTCTAGGGACCCCAACTAAAGGTTTCTCCAGAGAAGAACCTCACCCATGAACCATCAGAGCCATAGGAAAATCCTCCCAACCCTCCCAAAATCAATCCAAACACCACTTTTCCTTCCCAGCCCCAGAAAATGAACAATGACTTGTGGACCCTGAAGTTTGGCAGATCCCGGTCTAAACAATGTTGTGGGGCCAAAGTGGAATTGATCAACCCATGGGGGAAATCCTTCCTCGCATCTTACAAGCTATAGATTAACTGCATGAATAATTTCATAGAATATGAGGCCATAGTCCTCAGACTCCTATTCACATTGAGAAAAGGAATCACATAGCTCTAGGCGATGCGTGATTCAAAGTTGATCATAAAATAGGTCCAGAGCCAATACACATGTCACAACAAAAGGTTGGCCACATACTGCAACTGGGCATGGATCCTAATTGAATGTTTTGATACTTTTGGCATTGATCTTATCCCCTAGAAATGTAACTATTTTTTGTATGCCCTTTCTGTGTCTGCCAGCACCCTTGAGCCAATAGTTGGCTCCCGGCTCTGGAATTTTTCTGTTGAAATGGTCCCCACCCCATCCATCATGGAAAATATCACCCACTTTCAAGTTTTTGAGTATGACCAACATATTATGGCCTTCATGGCCAATGTTGGCATCTTTGAGGATCAGATAGTGGAAGAGAGAGATCATGACAATACCAGGCAGGGTGATGAAGACGATGGGATCATCGACTTGCCAACCAAAACCATCCCAAAGGGGATGGTAGCTCTTGAATACATCTTTGATTTGGACCCCCGGGACTGACAGAAGATATCACCCTCCTCTGAGGGAGGAAATTTTGAAAAGGTTAACATCGGCTAGGTCGATGAAGAAAAATTTGTACACATTGGCACCTCCTGCTCCCCAAAGGAGAAGGAGAAGATTCTCGCGGTCCTCCAAGAATATATTGACATAATTGCATGGGGGTATGAGGATTTAAATATCTATGACACATCAATCATGACCCATACAATCCCACTAAAACCAAATACTAAACCCTTCCGGCAAAAGCAAAGACCGGTAAACCCATTGATCGAACCTCTAATTCACCAGGAGGTTCATAAACTGCTATAATGACAAACTACACTAGGTTTGGTCATAAAAGGTAGCAAAAAGATGCTAGATATCAAGTGAAAAACTATTCTATTTAAATCCTCTAACAAGGTTACACCTAATATTGTGTTTGTAACCTTTAATAGGGTTGGCTCTTGAGTGAGCTCACTTTAGAAGAGTAAAAAATTTGGGTTACCAGTCCCAAGTACTTTTTCCCTTAACAGGGTTTCCATGTTTCAATGTGTTTATGAGTCATTACTTTAGTGTTTTTCATTACACATAACTAATCTATATTGATTGGTATACACTAAGTTATTTACTGCATTTCGGTAAATAAAAGACTGCTAATCGGTAAACAATGAGAATAAGGTCTAACAATGAACTCCGAGCAGTGGTTATTTGTTAAGATTGGTTGAAGGCCTTCACCTTGTAGGACTGAAGAAAACTAGAGGCTTAGAATTATGGTAATAATTTTTTGGGTTAATTTACTGGAATATTTTTTAGGTCATTGATTACCCCCCCCCCCCACCCTCTCAGTTATTCTAATAATTACAATAGGATCGTAGATTGCAAGTTTATATTGTTGAACATATGTTATAGAGACCAAGTGGATCTGAGTTGGTTGAAGTATTTGAAATTTTAATTAGTACGTCTAGACCTTGGATAACTAATTCACCCCCCCCTCCCTCTTATTTGTTCTAAATTATTATAACAATTGGTATAAGAGCTATTGTAGTGCTTGAAGAGAAATTTTTGAAGGTTTTTAAAGCTAAAGATCAAGATGTATAAAAAGGAGGTACCAAGGCTGAAGAAGGAGAAATTCCCTACATGGAAAAGTTTCATTAAGTGACACCTAGCTGGTATTGGAGATTTAGAAAAATACTTTGTGGAACATGATTACATAATAGTGCCTGCACCTATGATGGCTTAGCAGATGAAAGAAAAACAAGAACACAACCAGGCAATGTTGGAGATTGCATCAGCCCTAAGCTATCCTAAATTTGAAGACATAAAAGATTGCAAAACTACAAAACAAATGTGGGATACACTGGAAACTATCTATGAAGGTGATACAAATGTACTGAGAGCCAAATCTAAAATCTTGAGAGGTAAGTTTGATGAAATGAGAATGAAAGATGGTGAAACTATTGTTTAGTATTGTAGTCGAGCTAAGGAGGTTATAAATTCTATTAGATGAGCCAATGGAACTATTAGTGATGATATTTTTATTATCAAGGTACTAAGAAAATTACTTCCTATATATTTTATTAGAGTATCTGGTATACAAGAACTAAGATGTACTCCTGGTTACAACTTAACTCTGGAAGGTCTAGTTGGTAGACTTACTACTTTTGAAATGTCAAATTTTGATAATTTCACTCCTAACCATGTTATTCTGCATGCAAATCACAATTAACTCTTCATAAATCAAGAAAAGGAAAAGGAAAACATGCAGTGAATAGTGACAGTGACACTTTTGATGAAGATCTTGATGAAATTGAAGCACTTATGGCTAGAAGACTACCGAGAGGAAGAGGAAAATTCAAAGGTAAACTTCCTATAATATGTTTTTCATGTAAAAAAGTTGGCCATATTGCTGCAAGATGTCCTGACAGGAATGACAAGGATGAGAGAAGAGAAAGAAAGTATAAATACAAAAGGGATGACAAAGATTTCAGAAAGTATAAGGACTATAAAGACAAAGGTAATAAATCTTGTTATATTGTTGAAGAAGACACTTATAGTAAATTTAATAAATCTAATGACAGTGATATAGGATTTGTTTATGTAGCTATGAAAGATGATTTAGATAAAGATGAGAAAACTATACTTATTTCATATATGAGTAAACATGATAGATGGATAATTGATAATGGTTGTTCACATCACATGACTGGTGATAAAAGTAAATTTGAAACCTTAAACTATTGCAAAAGTGATAGTGTTAAGTTTGGTAATGACAAACCATGTCCTATGAAAGGAAAAGGATTAATAAAATTGAATGATAAGATCATATGTGAAAATTCCTATTGGGTTGAAGGACTAAACTATGTTGTTCAATTGAATACTTATGCATACCGAGTTGAGTTTCATCACAGAAAAGCTAAGATTTCTAATTCTACTAGTGAACTAATTGGAAGTGGAGAACAGAAAAGAGGTAATTTTTTCTATCTAGATTTATCTGATGAGACATGTTTGTTTTCAAAATATGATGATATATGGTTATGGCATAAGAGGTTATAACATGTGAAATTTGACAATTTGGTAAACATTAATAATATGAAAAAAGTAAGAGGTTTACCAAGATTGAAGAAACCTGATAATGTCATGTGTAAGCAATGTCAGTTGGGAAAAATGACAAAGTCTAGTTTCAAGAGAAAAACCTATACTTTGGATGATGTTTTGGAATTAGTTTATACTGACCTTTGTGGACCTATTGGTGTACAAAGCTATTGAGGAGATAAATATTTCATATTGTTTGTTGATGATTACTCTAGAATGATGACTGTAATATTTCTCAAAGAAAAATATGATGCTTTTCAGTTGTTTAAGTGGTATTAGGAAAATTTTGAAAAAGAGACGGGTAAGAACTTGAGATGTTTGAGATCTAACAGAGGAGAGTTTATCTAATGAGTTTAACTTATTCTTCAATGATAGAGGAATTATAAGATAGATGTCTACTCCAAGGAATCCCCCATAGAATGGCATAGCCGATAGAAGGAATAGATTAACAATGGATTGTGCCAAAACACTGATGGTAGAAAAGAATGGTGCACAAAAATATTGGAGAGAAGTTGTAAATTCTGCTATCTATAGCTTGAACCAAGTATAAGTCAAGAAAGGTACTAATATTATAGCTTATGAGTTATGGTATGGTTATGCACCTAATCTAAAATATTTTAAAGTTTTTGGGCGTACATTTTATATACTGAAGGACAATAGAAATGGAAAAATTGATGCTAAAAGTGATGAAGGCATATTCCTAGGTTAATTCACTAAGAGAAAATAATATAAGTGTTTGAATTCTAACGCTAACAAAGTTGTGGAAAGTGCAAATGTTAGAATTGATGAATATGCAGAAAATAATGAAGTAGAATGCAAGAAAAAACCTAAAGATTATGGATCTTTTGTTTACATGAACGAAGGAGAGCCCAGTAGTGTGCTTGAACCTAAAAAAGAAGTTGTCAAACAATAGAATGATGCTGCCAAAAAAGAGAAACAAAATGCCAAAATATAGGGAGACATTACCAAGCATCAGGAGGAGACTACCAAGGAAGAAGTAGAGACACAAAATGAACCTGAAATTAACTTTGATGATGAATCTAAGGATGAAAAGAAATAGAAAATAAGACTATATCCTACACTAGAAAAATATGTAAGAAGAGATCATAAACCAAATCAAATTATTGGAGATATAGATTCAGAGGTCATGACAAGAAACAAAATGAAAAATCAGACATTTTTACTGTCTGAATTTGAGCCAAAAATAGTGAAAGATGCTTTAGGTAATGAATATTGGATACAGGTCATGAATGAAAAAATTGAACAAATTGAGAAGAACAAAACCTGGACACTAGTGCCTATACCAAAGGACAAGAATGTTATTGAAACAAATTGGGTATTTAGAAATAAGCTAAATGAACATGGAGAAGTTATAAGAAACAAGGCCAAGCTGGTATGCAAAGCTTATGCACAAGAAGAAGGCATTGACTATGGTGAGACATTTGCTCCAGTTGCAATATTGAAAGGAGTTAGAAATCTACTAGGTTATGTAGCTTACAAAGGATTCAAAGTATATCAAATGGATGTCAAATCAGCATTTCTGAATGGAATACTAGAAGAAGAGGTATACATTGAACAAGCTGAAGGATTTGTTTATTGAAGCAAGAAGAATATGGTTTGCAAGTTACATAAAGCATTTTATAGATTGAAGCAAGCCCCTAGAGCATGGTATGAGAGTTTGCACAATTACTTAGTCAAGATTAGATTTGCAAGAAAAAATGACAATAGTAATCTATACTTAAAGTCTGAGAAAGGTAAAGGGATATTGTTAGCTAAAATATTTTTTGATGATATCATATTTGGAGGACAAGATGTTTTATGCCAATTATTTGCAAAAGAGATGCAAACTAAATTTGAGATGTCTATGTTTGGAGAGATCAAATTCTTTGTTGGTTTTCAAGTATATTAGATAAAGAAAGGTATCTACATTACTTAATCTAAGTACATCAAGGAGATACTAAAGACCTTTTTCATGGAGGACTCAAGACCTCTAAGTACTCCTATGGTTACTAGATAGAAACTATCGAAGACTGATGAGACAGATGAAGTGAATCAAATATTGCATTAGCAGTTGGGATTGTTGCAAGATTTTTTGGGATTTTTGCATTAGCAGTTGGGATTGTTGCAATATTTTTTGCGAATCCTAAAGATAGTCACTTAATGGTAGTGAAAATCATTCTGAGATATTTGAAGGGAACAAAAGACTATGGATTATATTACAAGAAGAATGAGAAGTTTGAACTGAAAGTTTACACAGATGCAGATTGAGCGGGTAATGTTGATGGCAGAAAGAGCACAAGTGGTGGTGCATTATTTTTAGGAAATATATTAGTCTCTTGGACAAGCAAGAAATAGAACTGTATTTCTCAATCTACAGTAGAGGCTGAATATGTCACAGCAGCAGTGAATTATTCAAACATACTGTGGATCAATAAATTGTTGAAAGGTATGAAGGAGGAGATCACAGACCCGTTTGTTATTTTTTGTGATAACACTAGTGCTATTAACATTTCAAAGAACCCTGTGATATATACAAAGACCAAGCATATTTCTATCAAGTATCATTACTTGAGAGAGATAGTACAAGACAAAGAAGTAAGACTTGAGTATGTTAATACAAAGGAACAGTTGGTAGATATATTTACTAAGGCTTTACCTAAGGATGCTCATGAGTATATAAGAGGAAAATTAGGTGTAATTCCCCTATCTAAGGCTAACTAAGATCACATAGAGTGGTTGCATCAAATGTATTACATAGAATATCTAACAGATCGATGAAAAAGGTGGTCACACTTTTAGAGTCACCTGAAGCTGTGAAGTGTTAAGAAAAAGATATTGATCATTCATAAGAAAGATAATAGAGGGAGCACAAAATTCAGCAACCTGACATGGAGATATCTACATGTTGAATATGTATGTCTTTGGCATTGTTGTCAAAGAGGGAGATATAATTTAAGATAAATCGGTAAGGGATAAATAATCAATGAGGGACATAAGCTACAGAGAGAAATCTATCCAAGAGGGAGACAATATTTGTATTGGAGAGAATTGGAATAAATCCAAGGACATTAATGAAAATATGTTTACAGAACATAACTTTTTGATTGTTTGGGAACCTTGCATATGTTTTTAGTTTGCATGTGTTTGTCATCAATGCCAAAGAGGGAGATTGTTGGAAAATACAATTGAAACAATTTTTATATTGTCATTGATGTCAATTCTTAATTGGTAAGATAGTTTCTATCTTGTAAAGTGCCATATTAATTGATTGATGAAGAAGATTTGAAAAGGAGAGATAACAAGAAGACCTGGTGAAATGTTTGAGTTATGTGAAATTGCAATGGGTACTTGATGAGATCGCACCTTGACAAGTGTTTATCTTAATTCTAAGTGAGGTTTGGATGACTACAATTTTAGTCTTGACCGAGTTACAAAGTAGAAGATTATGGAACTTAAGTATGTGTTGAGTAATGTCGAGTGATGCAAGTGTTGACCGAGCGCCATTATATGTCAAGAAAATTTTAGTGTTGACCGAGCATCAGCATGTGCCAAGTGTCAGAGAATTACCGAGTTACACAGAGATGACCGAGTGACAGAACACATTATTGACTGAGTGTCAGTATTATGATAGTTTGAGAGAGATTTTAGATCCTAGCCAAGATAGTTGATTTGCTTGGGATATGTGAAGAATATTTAAGACAAGGATGATTGTTGTGGAGAATTAAATGAGCATTTAATATATTTTTAATAGTTTTATGTATGAATTCAAGAAGGAGTTTTAGGATGTATTCTAGAATGTAGATGGATACAAAATGATGGAAGGATTCATAGGATCTGACCTAAACCTATGGTGATGATTAAGAAAAAAAAGATCGAGCTACCTGATTACAAAGGTATAAGTTTAACCCAATTGCAGGTTTTTTTAAGAGTGTGGTATGTGGTTAATGTTGGGATAATGTAAAGGATGTGTACTAAGAGGGGAGGGGTGAATCAGTACCCTTATAAACTTTCTCTATCAAATCTTGTAAACTCTATTCTTCATTAACCGATTGAGTAGATTCACATATACCAAACATGTAGTATCAATGCTGAAATGTAAATTCATGTAATGTAAACAATACACATACATAAAATCAAATTCTCATGACACTATTATTTTGGTATCGTAGAAAACCCCTGTTAGAAGTTAAAAACTGTAGTGGGGATGAGACCCACAAAACTTCACTACTAGAGAAATAAAGTTAGCCTGTTAAAGATTTATAAAAAGATCACTTCTGATGATCTTACCCTGTTAGGAGTAACAATAAGATCAATTAGATCTACCTCATGTGAGGATTTTGCAATACAATCTATATGTGCCCTCGGTTAAAAGATTTACAATAAGACTATTAATTCTACTCTGTTAAGAGATTTAGGAGTCTATTAAAATTGTTAGAGAGAAACAAAAACTTGATCTGAAACATATATAATATCAATATTATTGATATAGATCCATTAAGATCATAAAAATATATCACCTTAATGTGAATGATAATACCTTCTACTTTGTTCTTCTTGGTAGCCTTGCCTTAGTTCTAAAAACTAATTTCTGCAATGTGGTCTCTTTCTAAAAACCCCTTGTCTAATCTCTAATGTCTTAATATGGTGGCTACTTGATCATTTCTTGATCAACATACATAACAAAATTTGACATCTATACATTTATATATCAAATAATATGACCCAATTAGGGTTTAACAATTACATCCTTATCCTAAGATCAATGGTGTACAAAATTTACCTTGATCATCTACACATAGGACACAAACAATTAATGTTGTATATACATAATTAATGTTCTCCTTGATCATGTAAATCATTATCTAGGTCAGCTAAAAAATTGTTACATAGATTAATGTGCCATAAAAAACTTTTAGGTGGTCTCTATTCCACTTGGTTATTGTTGTCTCTTGGTGCTCGGTGTTGTTTGTGTATCTCAGTTATACTGGTGTTCATTTATGTTGTGTAGCTCGGTGTTGTCTTATGTTTGGTGTAGTCTATTTACTCGGTAATCATTGTGCTTAGTTGACTCTGGGCATGATCATTGCTCTCAGTTGACTCTACACTTTGGTGATTAAACTGATTGTCTTGTTTGTGACTCTGTTACTGATTGTCTATTATGTCTATGTGATAACTAATGACAACTTCAATGTGCAATTAGAGTAACATTCTCCCCCTTTGGCATTAGTATCAAAAACTTAGTACTGTAAATAATACTATACATAGTGACTCCCCCTTTGTACATGCTCCCCCTTTGTATATACTCGGTATATGTATGTGAACACATACAGATTATAGTATCCCCTTTACTATACATATATTTCCCCCTTTTTTGAAATTAATGACAAAAGGAGTATAACTTATAGTTTGTCAAAAATGTTGTGATGGGCATTCTTGAGAGTTTCCAATAATTTCTCCCATTCCTCCTTTAAATGCTTGAGGGTGAGTAGCTCTAGATTTAGCTGAGCATGCATATCATATATACTCTCTATAACTAATAATTCTAGGGTGGAAATGAGATTCTTTTCCATTGTCACATGTTTATGCATCATGACTAAATGCGGTAGTAAAGTTTCCTGGAGCTCGGTTACTTATTCTTTGATTTGTTCCTCTTCTTTCTGTAGGTCTATTCTTAACTGCTGATTCAGAAGTACCTTGGTTTAATGCATCTATAATGCATGTTGCTCAGTTGATAGACTCTATGCACTATTCTTTAGATCTTGATCTATTTGCTTCATCTTTTCACTAATCTTGGTAGTGAAGTGATCTAAAGTGCATAATTGTTGTAGAATAGTAATGGCTTTTGATATGATAGTGTCTAAATCATTTACTAATTATGAAAGAGTTACCTCAAGTATTTCCACTACTTGGTTGATCTTCTCTATAACTTTATATTCGATCTTATTCTCTGCTCTTTCTTCTAGTTTCTTCTCGGCATCAATATCAGGATTGTCAATTTCCTTAGTGAGAAGTTCAATTTGTTCCAGTATGGGGGATCCTTTATCAATGTTGATATCTGGTACAACTTACATTAAGATCTCTTTTAATTTCTCTAGCACTTGAGCACTCTTTGCTTCTAGTCTAAGCTTGTATTGTGCTACCTTTCTAGTGCAAATTTCACCATATTTCTTTAGTGTTTCTGGATCAAGTGTCTTTAGATCCCAATACGGAATCACTATAATCTCATCTAGTGTAACTGCATCCTTGTTTCCTTTCTTCTCTTCTTCTTCTTACCTTGACCACTTGATGGCGATGATAGTGCTAAAGCTAACTAAGCCTTTTGCTACACCGTTATTTAAAGGTGGTGAATCCTTAGTCACCGACTATGACTTTGTCGTAGATGGTGATTCAATATTTGTGTTCTTTATCTGTTTGGCCTTAGGTACCTTAATTGGTTCTATATCTGACTTGGTATCATCAGTATCATATTCTAATTCTGCTACTTTACCAACTGAGTTCTTCTCCTCAATTTCCTCTTTAGATTTGTTTAATTCTTCATCGTTTATCGAAAGTTTCCTCTTCAACTTTTTGACAATCTTTGTCTTTTTCCTTCCCAATTTTTGTACTTGCAATTGTACTCCTATGTGGGACTTTGCCTCTTCATAGGTTCCAAATCTCATGACATATTTGTCAATAGGCTCATTTAACAATTTCTCAATAGCCTCATATGCAACATCAATGTCTAACTCATATTCCATTAGAGGTAGTCATGCAGTCCTTGGATTTGTTTCTTTGGTCAATGTTGTATCAATATCGACTATGAAACAAATATCATCTTTGCATTGTTCTACTAGTTGTGTAGGAATTTGAGATCTCTTTTCCATCCTAGATTTGAACTTTGTAAAATATTCATTCATTACAAGCTCAAAGTTCTTTCCTAGACTTGTAATAATTTCATCAATTTGGACTGTAACCGGCCAGTCTGTCTTCCACTTAACTTTACCAATTGATGGAAAGAAATTTTACATGTAGAAGAATATGAAAAGTAGTAAAGAACTAAACTTACATGTATTTGAATTTTCCAATCTAATGGTTCTCATGTCTTCTAACTGCCTTTGTAATAATTTTGATAGATCGGGTTGTAGCCCTTTCTTGACTATCTTGTAGGCAATATCAACAGCTCCACATGGTACATTGTTAGGTCTACTAGACTGGAATATCTTATACCCAATGGCATAAGAACCAAATCTTAGTTCAGGATCATTGATACAGTTAATCTTCAATCATCTACCGTCCCACTCGGCTAATGTAAGCTTTTCCAACTTGGTTCTCGGTAGGTGTCTTAGGGATTTGGTTTTTTCTAAGATAGGGTATCTAGTAACTGCATGAATGACATCCATAGTAACTACATGAATGACATCCATGGTTATCTTCTTAGGTTCATCTAGCCATAGCTTCCCTTCATGTAATCTTCTTAGTACAATGCAGATCCATTCGTTGCGAAAGACCTTTGGAAAATATAGGCCATTGGTTAACCCTTTAACCTCTAAGTGTTTATGGTTGTCCTTCATTTTTCCATCAGTGCACAATTATTGGTAAGTATCCATAAGCTCAAAATCTCTTATATCATCAATCTTGCAATGAATGTATGCACTAATGTCTTGCACTAGAAAAACCCTAGGCAGGATGGACGAAAATGTGTCTTTATCATCTAGTTGTGCTGCAACCTGTGGGTGAATCTTGTAATTTGGTTCTATGTAGGTGGAGTTATTCACCAAAAAAACCTTCTTATCTTTATTCATTTTCTCTTTCATTTTTCATGATGAAGATGTCATATTTTGTATTTTTAGGGCTTCCGTAAAATGTGCTCAAATAACTTGGTAAGTCATGAATGCTTAGTAACTAACCTCTGTATGCTCAAAATCTACACAAAATCTCTGTTGAATGCTTTGAAAACATTTTATTGCAACTTAGCTCTATTTCCTCAGTTCTACTCTATGATCGCATTGTAAACAAATGACTTCACGTCAACCAAATTTATAGGAAAAACCTTAGGGTAGTGCAATAAATGCTCTTCACCAACCACTCAGTGAACAAACATTTTTCTTGGTTAACACTATCAATATTTCATCTCAGTGAGTATACCATATACTCAGTTACCATATTAACTCGGTTGTCTTTTTCACAATTTCACTGACTAACAATTCTAACTTGGTACATATTAACCAACTCAACTAGATCATGGTAAAAAAACATATAATACCATAGTGCATCTTAATTCATGGTGATTTGGCATATGTGCAATAAATATAGGAACTGATGTAAGATATAGAATTGAAAAACATAGTTCCATACCTACTTGTATTTCTTAGTTGGAGATGGTGGAGCCACCTAATCCATTAGATGATGTGTCACCAACTGTTATGCTTCATTCTACATTAACATTTGATGCTCTTCTCCACATTTGATTTATGATCCTCACAATTTCCTCAATTTTATTTCCATTCCCATAAGTGTTTATTCGTTCTGCACAATCTCTTCTTAAGTGACCAACTTTCTGACAGTGAGAACTTGCCATTCTAGAGCTTGACCAATTCCTAGATTTGATTCTCCATAGTCTCATATAATTTGTTGCTATGTGTCCATATTTACCACATGATTCACAAATTCTCCAAGTGTTGTAATCTCATGCATAAGCAATTCCTTATCTTCTTGGTTGATTTACTGTTTCTTGTCCTTTAGACTTCCAAATTTGTTTTGTGTTCTTTCTACATGCTTGAGTGTATGACCATTCATGTTGCAATTTTGACAGTATTTATCCATGTATGGTCTCTTCTATGGTTTTTTCAACTTGGATCTACACTCATGTGCCTGATGTCCATGCTTATTATAGTTATAGCAAATACCATTAAATTTAGGAGGGTTTATAGGAATACCTTTTGCTTTGCATCTGCAAACATTTGATATGTGGCCTAGTTTTCCACAATGATGGCAAGAGGGCTTCTTTGGTTTCAGGATTGAGTATACATTCCTTTGTTCAGCTTGATTTGATGATTCTCCTTGCTTGGTGTACCATAATTTGGTATTATTGTTTACTCTTCTTTTATAGTTCATAAATTCATCCATTCTCTTAGTGCTTTCTTCAGATCTCTTAATCACTTCATTATGTTTTTGTAACATCTTCACTTCATTTCTTAGTTTTTCATTTTCTTCTTTCAATATATCGATATCATCTATTCTCTTTGCAAGTTCAGCATTTACTCGGTTAGCCTCATGACTCATAGTAACCACTTGATTGGTAATCTCAAAGTAATGTTCAGTAAGTCTTAATATCTCAGTTTCTTTCTCTTGTATCTTTTTAGTCATCTGTTTACTGCCATTAACAACCATGTTTCTATCTTGTTCATCTTTCTTTTCATCATTCAAGATTTCAAACATTCTAAGAATTTGTGTATCTTGATTGATCTGTAGTGCTTTCACTTGTTTAATAAATTGTTGATTGTTTTCAGATAGCTTTGATATGGTTCCTTTAGATGCATCAGATATGCTACCAGATTCAGATCTAGATGTATCAAATGGGTCATGAATCTCTTCTTCATGATAATCAATCTCATGATAGTGAAGTGCCATGTCCTTTCTCTTAATCAACATCTCCCTGACTTTCTCTTTAGCTTCCTTATATTCTTCGACATAGATCTGTAGCTGTAACTTTTGATTCTCAATAGTTTTTTCAAGTGTATACCTCTCCATTGTAAGATCTTTTATCTTCAGCTATTAAACTTTCAAAATAAGAGAACTATCTCTAATACCAATTGTTGAGATAATGGAAAGAATGTGTACTAAGAGGGGAGGGGTGAATTAGTACCCTTATAAACTTTTTCAATCAAATCTTGTAAACTTTATTCTTCATTAACTGATTGAGTAGATTCACATCTACTAAACATGTAGTATCAATGTTGAAATGTAAATGCATGTAAAGTAAACAATACACATACATAAAATCAAATTCTCATGACACTAGTATTTTAGTATCAAAGAAAACCCATGTTAGAAGGTCAAAATGCGGTGGGGATGAGACCTACGAAACTTCAGTATTGCAAAAATAAAGTTAGCCTATTAAAGCTTTACAAAATTATCACTTCTGATGATCTTACCCTGTTAGGAGTAAGAATAAGATCAATTAGATCTACCTTGTATGATGATTTTGCAACACAATCTATGTGTGCACTCAGTTAAGAGATTTATAATAAGACTATTAAGTTTACTCTGTTAAGAGATTTAGGAGTCTATTACAATTGTTAGAGAGTAACAGAAATTTGATCTGAAACATATAAAATCTCAATATTGTTGATGCAGATGCATTAAGCTCATAAAAATATATCATCTCAATGTGATTGATAATACCTTCTTCTCGGTAGCCTTGCCTTAGTTCTAAAAACTAATTTCTGCAATTTGGTCTATTTTTGAAAATCCCTTGTCTAATCTCTGATGTCTTAGTATGACGGCTACTTGATCATTTATTGATCAACATACATAACAAAATTTGACATCTATACATTTATATATCAAATGATATGACCTAATTAGGGTTTAATAATTACATCCTTATCCTAAGATCAACAGTGTACAAAATTTACCTTGAACATATACACATAGGAGACATAAACAATTAATGTTGTATATCCATAATTAATGTTCTCCTCGATCATGTAAACCATTATCTACATCGGCTAAATAGTTGTTACATAGATTACTGTGCCATAAAAAACTTGTAGGTGGTCTCTGTTCCACTTGGTTATTATTGTCTCTTGGTGCTCGGTGTTGTCAGTGTATCTCGGCTATACTGCTTTTCAGTTATGTTGTGTAGCTCGGTGTTGTCTTATTTGGTGTAATCTATTTGTTGTGTAATCATTGTGCTCGGTTGACTTTGGGCGTCATCAGTGCTCTCAATTGACTAGTACAAAAATAGCAATATATGACCAAATTTACTACCAAAAATTGTAGATAAATGACCAAATTTGGTCACGTGATCAATATTAGTTTATTACCGGTCATTTATCTCATTACCAAATTTATGACTAAAATATTTTAGTCATTTATTTGGTCATTTATTTAGTCATTTATTTGGTCATTGATGTAGTCATTTATTTGGTCATTTATTTGGTCATTGATTTAGTCATTTATTTAGTCATTTATTTAGTCATATATTTAGTCATTTATTTAGTGATTAATTTAGTCATATTAGGGCACGATGGAATCGAACCACCATCCTCCTACTTCTAAAGTAGGTGCTCTTCCATTGAGCTAGTACCCTTTAAAGAATAATCATACCATGTATACAGTCTAGTCTGATGTTTTGAGTATAGTGACACTATAGAGGTGTATTGGAAGTCTAATTAAGTACCTTTTGATACTAACTGGTAATATATAAGACAAATGTCCTTTTTGTTTTAGCCTATACTCCTTGCAATATTTTTGAAAGAGTGGAATTCTTTATTGTCTGCATAAACATTGTCCTGGTAAACTTGTGTTTCCCAAATACTAACTCAATTTAAATTTTCAGAGTTAGATAAAAGTTTTTTTTTCCTAAATTTGATTTAGTGGAAACTATTCCACCGTCAATAACTCAAGAATTGATTTCATGTCCTCATATTCTAGTGAGTCACTATCAATTCAAAATATGATAGAGAATTTACTTTTTACAATAAATCATACATAAAAAAGGAAAGAAAATTGTAAATGGATATTCATATGTGATTAAAAGAGCTACCTCATCAACAAGAAGAAACAATCCTTAACTCTTGCAAAACCGCACAATCTCTTGTTGGTTTTCCTCTGATAGAACCTTGATGAAATTTAAAGTGTTATTAAGAGTGTTACAAAGACTAAAACTTCTAGAATGATTACAAATCCATTTTTCCAATTAACCATGCTCGATCTATTTAGAAGACATGCAATCGAGGTATCACTTTTCATTATTGTATGATATAGCATAGAAGGCTTAAAGTACATTCAGGCCTCTAAAAATTCCAGAACATTACTAGTCCAATATGGATCTCAGAAAATTGTGATACCATATTTATTTATTTGAATTAAATTTGGCTTACCTGACCTGTGGGATTTCCAAGATTTATAACAACAATAGCCCAAACATAAATTGCATTTAAGCGAGCTACTTTCAGCTATTCTTTGACTTCACATATTTCCAATCCCCATCCTGTTGCCTCATTTAACTAGTATGGAACCTACAAATATAGAAAATGATTAGTTATTAAACCTTCTTAGAGCCACAGAGAACCAAACATGTAGAAGGCATTCCTTTAGGGAAAATTTCCAAAAAAAGGTGAAGAATGCCAATTATTCTTATAAAGTTAAAATAAACCAACTGTATACATACATACCAGTTTCCCACCATGAAGGGCAAGAGATATTGAGTACATTTGATACTTTGGAATTGGACAAAGAATTCCATCCTTTTTTGACCTTATGATTAACTGCATCATCATATGAACTTGTGTGCATCATATCTAATACAATAGTAAGCATGCATACCTTACCAAATAGCGAGCATCTTGTGTGGACTATTATAAATAAAATATAAGAATCTGGGCTAGCAAATTCTTCAGCAAGTGCTATAGTCTAATTTACCCCAGGTCTTGCTCCATCAGTCAAAAAAAGGTCATCTGGATCGCAAGGAAAAGCATTGCATTTAGAAATACCCCTAGCAATCTCATCACGTAATAATTTGACACCCTATCAATGTAAAATAGGTTAGACACACATAAAGCATATATAAGAAAACCATTGATATTGAGTATTTTCTTTTAGAAGTTGAAGTTTTGTAAACCACAATCACACTCAGGAGTTCATTTTATAGAAACAAAAACATGGCATGATGCAATTACATAAATGGTTGGATAATATTAGAAAATATAGGACCCTTGGAATAATTGTTGTGTTTTTAGTTTTCACACTGGAAAACTCAAACAAAAGACTTTCAAAACACGTGAATGGACGACTGGCAAGCAGAGATTAACTTGTTATTTTCCTTAACTATTTGGAAAAGAGAATTAATAGTGTTGTTACAATGTAAAAATCACTCAAGGAAATGACCAAAACAATTTAAGAAGCAAGATACTAAGCATTGTCATGGAGCTATGATAGCTAATGAAATTGTTGTTTCCAAACACTAAAGGGTATTCATGAAGAACACTTGAGAAATGACAGTCCACAAAGGGTATTCACGTTCCATAAGCAAGGCATGATTGTCATATGAGCAGTAAAAGCTATCATGGCTGCTACAAATCACAAAGGTATAATGCTAAATAGTTTTTTTGTTCAATACAATTACAACACAAGGATACAGAACAATGAACATTGAGGTTCAAAACAACCATATAGATTACAACACTTAACATTTCATCAATAGTCCAAGGATCAAAGGGCAGTCATATAGGAAGTTTCACAGTGACTTTTAATGAAAGAAGAGATGCAAGGTTCATGAACCATAGTCAAGGGAATACACAAAAATAGAGGATAGAAAAGTCCTTCATGAAAGTCACAAGTAACATTGATTTCAATGTATGATAGCAGTGAAAGGAAAAAGTTGAAAGATAGTGACAAAGAGAACGAATAAAGAAACAGTGATAATTATAATGCAATTATACATTGACCACAAACAATGAAAGGTGATCAAGAACACTTATGGAGGATAGCATAATTATCAATGGATATGCCATTATTTTTTATCAAAGGTGAATAAGAGATAGAGATCTCTGATATACAGTTAACGGACATCCCTGTTTCAACACGGCCATAACAACCAAGAAGGTCATAAAGACAACACTACCATAGACAATAAAAGATACCATTCAAGTCATGAAAGGTACAGTGGATGATTATGTTTAGGCATGGGTATGTGGAAGAAGCATCAAAATAGAATGATACAAGATCCAACTGACACAAAGACAGAGATGTGAAAATAGTGGTTAGTATTTTAGACAATAGTCCACTAGAGTCAATGAGAGATGTGAAAATAGTGATGAGCATCAAAAATACAGTGAGAAATATATCAAAGATGGTTTTTCAATTTAAAATATTTCATAGGAGAATGAACCAAAATAGAAATTTCCATTTGTGGGACAGTAGAGTAAAAGATAATCATGGCATGACATGTTGTCCAATTTTCTATACTAAAATAAGAAGGGATAGATCTACAGCATAAGACATCTCTAATGGTTATGAAGAATGTGGTTGTTCAAGGAAAAACTCAGAATTTTGATTGCAAGCAAACAGTGACTGAGAATGGAGTGTTTATAGGTACACTATGGAGTCCTATAGTGCCAAAAATGAATAGAGATGTGAGCCTATCCATGAAGGATTAGGGCAAGGGTTTGGTTGATCCTCTACAACAAGTTATGAAGCCTTTTGCAAGGGTAAAAGATGACTGTCCACAGTCACCAAGAAGAAAGGTTTCCATTGATGATAACAAGTGAACAAATTTATTTTTTGATCCTAATAGTTTGATTGCAAGGAAAACCATCATGTTTAGAAATACCCCTTGAAATACCCCTAGAAAATAAAATCGAGGAAGACATGGGTATTTTCAATTCCATAGATAACAAAAACATAAAACTAGATCGGAATAAATAAATAGCATTTGTAATTTTCTAGCTATTTTCTTCTTGTGCTAGATGATAAATTCACTTGATGCAAAGGGTTTTGAGAAGAAAATTTTAGCCCCCATCTCCATAATGATGTAGCTAAATTTTGTACAACAAATCCAGAGAATTTGATGGTTTTTAAATTTTCTTTATGGACCATATAACAAGGACTTTTGTTCTATTT
Source organism: Thuja plicata (assembly GCA_018584345.1). NCBI lineage: Eukaryota > Viridiplantae > Streptophyta > Pinopsida > Cupressales > Cupressaceae > Thuja > Thuja plicata. The sequence continues at coordinate 1,763,239 of MU226068.1, read as the reverse complement.
ATTCCTGAGAAATTGAAAGTAATCATTTTAAGGTAGTTTATTGGTTATAGCTTTTAGAACTTCTCTATCTATCTTCAAAGGACAGCTTGTTTTGTTTATAATGAGAGGCCAATTCACAAGCTACTTCAAAATCAATTTTAGCAATTTTAGTTTCAAGCAAAATAATAGTTGTTACTTGCCTTAAGTTTTGCAATGTTTGGATGCTTGAAAAATTGAATACATTAGTTTATTTCTACATATAGAGACCCTCAAATCTATAGTGACCTTCAAATCTATAGTGTCTTTTCATCAGTCACCAAGAATAGTAGTGATATAGATAATGAGGATGATAGTGATGCTTACATGGAGAATGCATTATAATACAATGATTGGAAAGAAAGAGGTCATAGACTCTTTTTATTTTTTTCAAGGCATTCTGTACAATAAGGATATTTAGTGATAGGTGCCATCAATGAAATGAAACTAACTATTCTTCAAGATTTTAGTCACTATTTTGAAGGTGTTATGAGTGTTCTTAAGAAGTACTACTGTTTCTTAAGAATTACCACTGTGAGGTCAAGAGAGTAGACACCATCTTGGAGATCAAAACACTGTCATACAGAGCCTAGAAAAGGAGCAGAGACTATCACAAGCATAAAAGAGAATTCTTTTATGAAAAACACAATGATGCCACTGTCATAAAATTCAAGTAACAAAGATCCATCAAATGAAGAAGGCAACTTAATGAAGAAAGAGTAGCATTTATCATTGAGTAGAAGGCAAATGATTGAATAATGCAACTCAAGAAGGCTTAGGTATACTTCCATAATTTTGATGTATCACGTACTGAGTTGAAATAATCATGCAATCAATCAGTAAATTAGGCATTCAATGCAGATAAGAAGGGAAATCATGACAACAGTTCAAGATCAAGTTTGTCAGCCAAAGTCTAAGGAGTTTTTTTTAATTGATTACAATCAATGAATCTTGATTTTAGGGCAAGATGATTAGTGCATGAAGTTGTTATCTAGATTTTGAAGATGTGTTAAATTGTGAATTTGATGTTGGCATGTGGTTCTTTTGAAATTCTTGTTTATATTTAAGATGTTTATGAAGGATAGTAGCCAGCAATAGACTTGTGCATGTCCTTGTAAACCAGAGGACTGTTACTCCTGTCAATGCAACTCAGCCATGGTCTACCTAAACCATGGCTTTGTAGCTACTAATTCCATAGTAATTAGGGAAACTTGTAAAATATTTCCAACAACAAAATCCAAATCAATTCTCATTTATTATGTGTTAATGTTTATAAATCAAATTGTAAAAGGAGACAAAAACTAATTTTCAATTTCTATTTTCCCTCCCATCCTCTTTTATCTTATCCTTCAACTATCATGACTGGTAACATCCTATCTCCAATACAAGAACACATTTTTCTACATAAAGTTTGTGGAATTTGGATTTACGCCTTCTAACTGCATTGCTTGAAAGTTTCTAAAGCCTTGTCAACAAATCCATTTTATGCATAACTTGCAATCATGGCATTCCATAACATGACATCCCTTATAGTTAATCTGTCAAATAGTGCATGTGCCCTGTCTATGCTTCCACATTTCACATACATGTCTACCAAGGCAATTGTAACTACAACATCTGATAAAAAATCCATTATGTTATACTTTGGTGTATGCTCATACCCTATTCCAAAGCTCCCATTTTTTCATAGACCTTAAGAATGCTGGAAAAGGTTGTGGAATTTCTTTAAAAGTTTCTAAATCCTTTTCAACAATATAATTTTGTGCATATCCTACAATCATTGCAGTCCACAAGATGACACATATTTGAGGCATTTTGTTAAATAGTTCATGTGCCTTGTTTATGCTTCCATATTTTGCATACATATCTACAAGATAATTTACAACTATAATACCAGGAATCAATCCATTTTCAATTATGACTTGATGGATAGTTGTACCATGTTCCATAGATCCCATTTGAGCATAGGTAGGGAAGATACTGATAAAGGTTGGGGTTTCTAGCTTTACACCCGCCAATTTCATCTCTGAACTCATTTGATTGACCTGATCTTATTACTGATTTGAGTAATCATATATTCACCATTCTTAGAGGTTTCAAGATAGTGTCTGGTGCAGGAGATTCAAAGAGAATACCAGGGGTCACTTTAAGATCCATGAAGGCATGAAGAAAAATAAGACCTATAAGGTCATTTTGTGATGTAATCATGTCCAATAGAGCCATTTAAGTTCATTTTGTGTCAATGTAATTGAATGTGACCAATATGGCTAATAAAGGCCTAAAGGGATAATATGTGGGTATAAAGGAAAAGTAGGAGTTTACTGTATGTTTTGAGTCTAAAGGGACAATAATAGGCCAATTTGATATCATGAAATAAGAAATAAGTGTTAAAGTTGCAAAATAATGTATGTTGTCACATGGACAACAAAGTTATCAATGTTGACAATATAAGGATTAAGAGGCTAGACCGACCAAGATTTGGTTGTAGGGTGGTTAAAGGAGTGTTTATCATTTTTATGGGGTGGTATTAATTTATAAAGGATTTTGAAAGCCCAAAAATGAGGAGAGATTTGTTGTAACCATTCTTGATATCAATAAAGTGGAGTTTCATGTTTGTTTCCTTATTCTGACGATTATAATAGTCAGTTTGTAGCATTTTAAATGAAAAAGCACTGAGCCCTCACCTTGGTGTATTTTGAAGCACTTTCTTTCATTAAGTTTCAAAAAAGATATACTTGTTTTTATTCACTTATAAAACCCTTTGTTAGGGTATGCGGAGATTATTCAAAATGTGATATCTTTAATAATAACATTGATTAAGCCCCAAGATTTTCTATAGGAATGGGGCATGATGTATATTATCACCACCTAATTCTTTAGGTTGCCATACAATAGGAGCCATGAGATCTGACCAGTGGAAGATGACTATAACTGTCTCTAAGACAGAAATACAGAGACAGGGATAGAGTAAAGGATTTTTCCATGAAGTAAGTTTTGGATGTAATGAGAATGTGTTGGGTGTATCAAAAAGAGGGTGTTGAGAAGTCTAGGGGATGTCAAGTACCTTTGTAGATATTGTGAGTCTAGGGAAGATCATTAAGTCAGTTAGTTGCATAAGCATATAGGACTATCATATTTGGACAGTAGAAGTGTTGAGTAGTGTTCTTAGTTGGAAGGATTAAATTTTTTAGGGTAAGGGTAGTAGATGTTGAGTAGAAAATCCTAGAAAGGTTTAAAAATTAGGAACCCAAGAGATCAAGGGTGAGAGGCAAGAATAATATTGCAAAGGAGTAGGACAGTGACAAAGTATGTGGACAGAGAGTATTTTAGGCATGAAGGAAGACTTGGTGAGTGAGTGTTGAGTTTTTGAGTGGTTAGAGGAGAGAAATAATTTCCCGAAGTTGTGTTATAAGATTGAGATGTTGTTATATATACTTAGGAGGAAGAGAGAATCAGTCACTCATGAGGTTTGATCAGTAAATGTCTTGTGATCATTCATTGTTGAAGCATGTGATCAGGACTTTAGGTGTGGTTAGAGGTTTGGAAATGTCAACATGTTGACAATGGTGGTTAGAGAGGACAGTTGGGAAACTCTATGACCATTAATATGTCTTGAAGGAGCCATTGAGTGAATGTGTGACTTTGGTGATCAGTTATAGGATCTTAGAGTTGATCTAAGATAAGTGAATCAGATTAGTGACATTAAGGAAAATGCTTGATGTGAATAGTTGAATCTCACAGTCAAGTTGAAGATTCAGTCCTTAGTGCATAGGAAAAAATATGTTGAACCCTTGTGCTCTGCATCAATGTTGTTGGATTAGAACATTCAATAATATGTGAGAAAAAAAATGTAATGATTGTCACGAGTCACAATATAAGAGCAGTAAACATACATTTCAGATAACCTTGACAATAATAATTGATAGAGCTAGATTACACAACCTTTTCCAGCATCCTTCAAGCCTATTCCAAAACAAAACCTTTGGAATAGGGTATAGACATCCATAAAATCATAGAGGAAAGAGGAATATTGTC
>MU226068.1:1740290-1759139 GCA_018584345.1 Thuja plicata | reverse complement strand
CATGTATTCAAAATGTGGAAGCACTGATAAGGCATGTAAATTGTTTTGAAAAATGTCTCAAAGAAATGTGGTTTCATGGACTGTAATTATTGTGGGATATTCACAAAATGGATTTGTTGAAAAGGCTACAAAAACTTTCAAGCGAATGCAACTGGAAGGTGTAAATACAAATTCCACAACCTTTTCCAGCATCCTCCCTTCATGTTCCAAAATGGGAGATTCAAATTAAGCTATAGGCATCCATCAAAGGATAATAGAAGCATGATTTTTGTCAAATGGTATAGTTTCAAATGCTCTAATCGATATGTATGAAAAATGTGGAAGCATAGACAAGGCACATCAAGTGTTTGACAAAAATGCTATTTCATCTCATGGAATACAATGATTGTTGGATATGCACAAAATGGGTATAGGGAATGTATAAGATGCATGGAGGTGTCAATATGTCCATTGAATCCTTTGTAACCTTCACCATTATGGATCTTGAAACAATGAAAAGAATTTTTAGTTGGGCGCTTGGTCCAGATAGAGATTTCTTTATATACAACAGGCATTTCAACCCTATTGTGTTGAATCTAGGGAAGCAGATGGCTCGTTTGGAGGGGACTGAAGCTTCCTATTGTAAGGAAGAAGAATTGACTATTTTGGGGGGTTAGATCATAGTTCATGAGATCTATTTATAACTTTAGACCAAATATGTTGACAAAGATAAAAATATACAATAGTGCCTATAAAATTCAATACTTCCATAGAAAAGGAAGAGATCATGTTTACCCTTTATATATTGACATAAAAAAGAATCATAAATCTATGTGTATGAACATATCTCCACAGAAAATCAAAATCTTAACATATAAATACCTGGAGATATTGCAATGCCTCCACTCTCTTCTTTACTTTGTGAGGTAGTGATTTAATGTACCTTGACGAGGTACCAACAAGAGTCTGCAGCTTATCCTAAAACATATCATGGAAGACTTCTTAAATCTAGTGATTCCAATAAATTTCTATTATATATAAGATTCTATCCAACAAAGGCACTTCCAAAGATAAAAATCACAAAGAAACATAGACACTCATTCTAGATTTCTAAGATATCACACATTTTACAATTTGATGAAAACAAAAATCTCAAAGCAGGTTGCTACATTTTAGTGGATCTTCTTCTTATACTGGGATCAAGCAGTTTCCATCCAAGGAGCAGCATAATGATAATCTCAATTTTCAGTTACATGTTTGTGAAAATACGAGGTGCATTTTTCTTGCACTTCTACTCTATTTCATACAATATTATGGGATGCTTTTGTAATACGATGTTTTTTGAGGTTTTTTTCTTGCTTTCTCTTTTTATTTATATATTGCAGATATTTTTGGTGGATTGGATCAAACATTTCAGATGATCTGAAGTAGATTTTTGAAGTGCTAGTTACATGTAAGATTGGAAACTCGTGGCATAATTACCATTTTTGTGTAAATATGTATAAATATTTATAAATCTTTATAAATGTATATAAATATTTACAAATGTGTATAATTGTTTATAAATATTTATAAATATGTATAAATTTTTATAAATGTGTATAAATTTTAGACAAAATCAGATTTGACAAAAAAAAAAAATCTTCTTACAGCTGCTACCTCAATATATTTAGAGCAAGCAAAAGTAGATCTAAAGCTTTCGGAGTTCTAGGATAAGAAAATATTTTCTACTCTACAACTAATATTGGATTTGATATGGAGATAAAAATATTAAATGCTAATAATATTTTTGAGTGGGACATAATTGTATTGGTTACAATCAGATTTGATTGTGTAAACTAAAACAAATCTTCAACCATGTTTAGGTTGTATATCGACATGATGAGGATTGTATACTAATGGAAAAAAATGACTATATAGCGATAGGAAAAATGTTGTATACCTGCATGAGACAAGTTTTGGGTGGAAATCTCATCCAGTATAACCTTTTCATTGATTAAATTTCATTCAATACAAAATGTCAATTAAGGAAGGCACACACTACACCTTTTTCAACAAAGCCAACAAAAACCAACATGAAACCCATAGATTTCAATAGAGAATCCCTACCATAAATAACCTATCAAATTTCTATGAATGAAAAACAAATAATAAATTTATAAGACAATAATAGACATGTTAATCAAAGTAACATTTAACACCCTCCAAAATGTACACATTTTGGCAACAATTATTGTCATAGAAAATAATTGTGTCTTAGACAACAAAATCACAAACTGAAATTGGAAAAAAATTATAAACTCTTCTCCAGTTAGAAGGTACAGAGATCTTTCGACCTCTATAATGTATACTATGGTTTTAAATATTTGGTAAAAAAGTTTAGGAACTTTCTAACAAATATAATGGGCAGGTGTAAAGCCAAATTCTACCACCGCCTTTGCCACCATCCTCCCTGCCTGTGTCAAAATGAAATATTTAAAAATAGGGTTTGAACATCCACCCAAATAGAGACCAAAAATGGTAGTATTCCTGAAACAAATGTGGCATCATGGTTTGCAATGAATACAGGATATGCACAAAAACAAATTGTTGAAAAAAATTTACAAACTTTCAAGCAAATGCATTTGGTAGGTATAAGGTAAAATTTAAAAACCTTTGCCAGCATTCTCCCTGCTTGTGATAAATTGAGAGCTTTGGAACAGTGTATGGACATCTATCAAAACATAATGAAGGTAAATTTTTTCAAATATTATGGTTGGAAATTCTCTAGCTTAGATATGTATGCAAAATGTGGAAGCACAAGCAAGGCATGTGAACTGTTTGACATAATGCTTCAAAGAGATTTTGTCTCATGGAAGAAAATGCCTCAAAGAGATGTCTCATAGAATACATTGATCACAAGATTATGACAGCCTGAAAGGAAAAATAGGGAACCGAGAGACTAAACAAAGAACAATGATAAAATGAACAAAGGGAAACATAGGTTAAATCCCAATGTTGACCTGTTTAACTATCAACAGTATAGAGTGACCAGAACCAAATTCAAGAGACATAAATTGAACATACAGAATGAAATTATCTATTACAAGTCACTTCCACAAAGAACTCAGACACAAAATAGGGAAACATAAACTTGTTACATTATTCAAAGGAAAATTACAATGATCTTCGATCCTTTAGGGATCGGTTCAACTCAACACAGACTCCCTCCTACATAAAGAGAACAGTGAGATGTGAATGAAGAAAGTTCTAGATTATATTGAAAGTGTCTTAATTTTGTCAACAATGCATCAGATTAGATCAGTCCCAAAAGAAATGAATGCACATAATACAAATGCTTAGAGCAGTTTACTTCTACTGAGAACTCAAAAATAGAGAATTAAAGTTTTATTTCCTTATTCCAATGCTAAGGAAATACAATTAATTATAATATTCCAAGGATTTAATTCAACTCCAATTTCAAATTACACCAACTACTTCTCACTAGAAATGCCAATCTGTTGACTCAGCAATGCTTTACTAACTCCCAGATCATTATACCAATATATGCCTAGGCTCAAGAGCATATTATAGCTTTGGAATAGGATATGGAAATACATCAAAGCATAATGGTAGGGAGATTTTTTTCGCATATTATAGCTGGAAATTTTGTGGTAGACACACATCCAAAATATGGAATCATAGACAACACACCTGAATTGTTTGACAAAATGCTTCAAAGAGATATCATGTCACGAAATGAAATGAAATGATTACATAATGTCTACGAAATGAATTTTTGCAAGGAATATCTCAAAATTTTTGAATTAATGAACCATTCTTTATTGTTGATCATATATGAATATAGGCTACATATTTCCAACACTACATTATCAGTTGGATCCCAAAAATGTTACAAGAATGCAAATCATGCTCTGCTCTCAAACATCTATGCAAAAGTGGTCTAGCATGTGAGGTTTAGATAGCAAGGAGTTTAGAGATTTTTCAAAGAGCACTGCATCAATAAGTGTCATCATAAGAAAACAACACATTTGGGTTGTGACTTGGCTGAATGTATATACTACAAAAGTTGGAAGATGTTACTATTACTTTATAGTTTGTTTTGATGATATTTTAGAATTACTCTCACAATTTATATTTTTTCATTGATGTTTGAAGCTTTGAATGTCTATTTAGTATTCTATCCTTCACCTACGAGAGTTAAAGTGGAAAAGCTTCTTCAATAATGAGGTAAGAAAATAATAGATTTCCTTGTTGATAATTTAATTAATGGCTACAAGGCTTATGCAAAGATTGATAGACACACTTTGGCATAGGCCAAGCCAATTAATAAAGATGTCATCTTTGAAATGCTTGGAAAGTAATGTAGAAGACAAGACAATCAAATGTAACCATCAGAGATAACTGATAAGCAAACATCTACCTGTTGTGTGATTTTCTAAAATATCCATGGGCCATTCTGCTTATAATAGACCTCATTTATATAATTGCATTGCCTTTTACTAGGACCAGGATTCAAAATATTGTTTTTCTCTCCATACCGAAAAAAATTTCATGGTCAAATCACTAAGTACTTGATTCTTTTCAATTTCAAAGTACAAAACTAATAAAAATTTAAACTAACAAGGTGTATAATACAGTAGTTGATAGAAAAAAAAGTCTAAAATTTTTAACAATGTGGATTAAAGAGTAAGATTCTTAAAATTAACTTAAACAAAAAAATTATATAAATAGTTATTTAAGAAAAACATCATAGACTTGCACTAAAAAAATCTTGATTAAAAAAGAATCATAGAAAATGGTTGTTGAAATGTATGCAATGAACCTAAAAAAAATAAAATCCTAGATACAGTTTCAAAGATTTTACTGACAATAATTAATTCAGAAATAATAGACAATCTTAGATTAAACAATAAAGTATTTGGATTCTGCACAAACGATGATAATCTTAGCTTTGAAATCCTCTTGAAGATTAACAATGGCATAAGCATTATAAAAGTAACAAGATGGTGAAAATAAAGGTTCTAGTCAGTTTAGATCAAAATAACATATAGCCCTAGACAATCAAGCAACAACATGAAGCATCAACTCCAAATCTATAAAAGTTCATCAAAACATAGGTAATAATACTTAAGTCCACCAAAATTGATCATATAATCTAGATGTTATGTGAAATCAATAGTATCCTTGTTAATCTTTGGGTCATACATCAAAAATAGACAAAAGTGAACTATTCGACATTAGTCAAAACTTTACTGGAGAACCTACATCCTTCAAGAATGAGAATATGCATTAACCATTGCAACTTTAACATGTTTAATCTCCAATCTAACTTATCAATTTATCTTGAGTTTCAAATATCAAACATAATTATGAGAGCATTCTTAAACATAATGTTGGTTGTGTATGGGAATTGGTGCAAAGGGCACACAACAAAAGCGCAGGTTGGCCCTCCTTTATATTATTGGATGATGTCTCCAATTATCCTAATCCTCCAATGATATTGTCTGCAACTTCACTCTTGCCACAAGGTACTGAATACCTACTACACTAGGTGATCTCTTACAATTGATTCTCCTTCAACCTTCCTTGTTTATAGTTGTCCTAGAGACACTTCTCCTCTCTAGCAAGTCCCACCAATGGAATACTGAATTATCACTACCCTAGCCTTCCACTAAGGATCATAACTTCCTACACACCCCTATGGATTCACCTTACACAAGCTACTAGACAATATAGTCTAGCAACCAATAGAGTCTTAGATGTTACCTATCTCCTTCTAGTCTGCCACAAGATTCCTTACCTCCAATGTGGTGATGGCTATGGAATCAAAATTGTCTAATAAGGCTCTTAAGTAAATTCAATGCAATCTTTTCAGTCCTCAATAATCAGACTTTGCAGAAACTGTAAATACACAAACACACAGAGTATATACTCCTTCTCTGTCAAGCTGCAACAGTGGACTCCCTTTCAATATCGGAGTTGAATATGGGACCAAGACCAATAGTTATAGACCCTTCTAGTTTTCCAGTAGTCTTATTCACAAACCCCAAACAAAAATAACACATGTCCTAATCTTGCATCTTTAAACTTTCACATAGTATACTAGCCTCGGTGATCAAATTAGGCTAGAATCTAATGAAATGATCTAGAGATGGGTACCGAGAACAGATGTTTCCACTTGGAAGAGTTTTGTGGTTTTCAAATCCTTCAGTTTGTTCATAGAAACAAAAACATATCATGATGCAATTACATAAATGGTTGGAAAATATTAGAAAATATAGGACCCTTGGACTAATTGTTGTCTTTTGATTTTGCACACTGGAAAACTCAAACAAAAGAATTTCAAAACATGTGAATGGACAACTGGCAAGCAGAGATTAACTTGTTATTTTCCTTAACTATTTGGAGCATATTGAACAACCTTTCCTGGCTAATCCTATACATAGTGGGGACTTCTACACCAAATAAATATGTCAAAAAAATGAACGGTACCAGTAAAATAATGCCTTTTTAAATAGGTTATACAAAAAAGGTATAATAGCATACTTCACACTCTAGAAATTTTGGTGTATTTTTAGTTGTATTATCACTCAAACAATGAACACTTTTTTTATTTTAGCTCAGCCAGTAACATCTTTTTCTAGGCCTACTACCATTTCATCAAAAATGAAACTAGGAATACAATTCAAAAGCACTACGAAAATTGACTCAAAACATAATTTGATGAAGCGACCATCTCTCTTTCAGGATAACTAGCATGACAAGCCACACTCCAACTGCATGTTACATATTTTTACACATTTCAGTCATTTGAGATTACAACTTACCACATATGCTTGGATCGGGAAAATGAAAGGCCCACAAGGATTAGGAACCATACCATTCAAATTTGAAAATATACAACAAATTTCAACTCTTGACCCTTAAATTCAAAAGAAAAATCAAGAAGTGATGTGATTTTATTTTTCATTTGAATGGAAGGATAAATAGTTTCATTTTATCAACTAGAAACAAACACCTTGAACCAATTGATGCACTAAACCAAAAGAATGCATATTTGTGCAAAGCACTACACCAAGTTCTGAAACTCGTCAAATATTTGTATGTTTTTTCTATCCCAAAGGACATGAACACAGACTCAGTGCAAGCTTGATGTGAGTCTCAAGCTTGGACTCACCTCACATTCCCTCGGATACTCATGGGTATTCATAAATTTCATGGCTAGAAGTCATCCTACATTTCCATTTCATTTCCAAGGTAGCCCATGGGGAAAAATGTGCAAAAACATGCAAAAAATGCTGCCAAAATACACCAAAATTGTCTATTTAACCCTACACTCACTGCTGCATTATATCTCCTTTGAACTCTTCTCATGAAAATTTAAGGCAATTATGGAAGAAATATTTCTGCAATTTTTGAAACTTCAAATATGTTATTTCTTTTTTTCTTAATTTTTTTCCAAATTCCTTTTACATCTCTTAATTTTGTATTATACTAGGGTTTTGATATTTTTTCCAAGTGAAATTGAATTATTCTAAGAACTTTGCAGTAGTTGAATTTTCATTTTTTTTTTTCTCAATTCCAAAGTTGACATGTTGCATCCAAGGGAATCAAAATGTAGAAGTCAAAGCATAAGAAAGAGGGATGTTGTTTGGAAGCACATCGAACCAAGACAGACAGAAAGTCAATCATCCACAATTATTGTGGATTGATGATGAGTGGAGGCATCAACTGCCTCAAACAAAGAGGGATGTTGCTTGGAAGCACATCAAACCAAGACGGATTGAAATTCAATCATTTAAAATTATTGTGGATTGAAGATGAGTGGAGGCATCAATTGCCTCAAACATTACCTTGCACAGATTGTTGACCACAGCATCAAATTGTGTCCAAAAATTGAGACAAAATTTGCATGAGAGATGAATGCAACCCTCATATTGATAGACCAACAAAATTTGAAGAGAATGTGGATATCTCCATTCAACGCATCAATGATGAATCCTAGCATGGTAGTGGAATTGAAAGCAAATACAACAAAGATTGTGTTCTTCACCCATTCATTAAAATGCAGTTACAAGATTTTACTTTGTTCAACAAAACATGCCAGGATTGAAGCCTTCACTTGAAGGGATAGGTTGGAACAAGGAAAAGCATGATAAAGCAAGACTTGGTGGCATATTACAGCTATTTTACCTCATAGTAGAAAATATCAATATTTCTTCATTTTACCTCTCTTAAACATTTATGCATATGCATGTGAAAGGTATGATAGTTTACAAGAAGATTTCTCACTTTTTTGATAAATATTAAAACAAAGAGCATACTAAGTTGCTAAATACCTAGCGACTTGGCATCATCAATAAATTATGTGTTTCTATGAAATTTTGAAGTTACACATGAAATTATCACACTAGAATGGATATAAAACTATAGGCCAAAAAACCTAAAAGGGTTCCAAAAAATTTATGACAAGGTATATAGTTTATATAAAGTGTATAAATACCAAGCATACAACTTGGAATGGAGAATATATTTCCAATTGTTTATGATTGTTGATGACTACTTGGAATGGATAATATATTTCCACCTATCATGAGGAGGTTAAAGGAGGGGCTATATGAGCCACTGGCTATATGAGTTATGGGATGACAGAAACAACATGAACATGAGTATCTACAGACACTATAGATCAACCAGTATGTGGTCCCCAAATATTGAAAAAAAGATAGTGGATCCTGATTCTACCTTTTCCCTTCCTCCAAACCAAAGAGGGGAGTTGTGGCTTTGTGGCTTGCTTATTATTATCCATTGGCTGGAAGGATGAGAAGAAGAGAGAAAGAGCAGGATAAATTAGAGGTTTTTTGCAATGGTGAAGGAGCTCTGTTCATGCAGACTCATTCTGACTTGAATCTCCAAGAATTCCAATGTCTCCCCAAGCCTTAGAAGTCATGGAGGAAACTCTTACACAAGGTGTGGGCTGACATCTTTTTGGACATTCCACCGCTTGCAGATTAGGTAAATTGTTTGCCTCACAAAAGTAAAATGAGTACAGAGCATGATAAAAGTTGTGTGTATACATTATTTTTAATGTTTTGATTATTTCCCAATTCCAACTAATAAGGATACCTAACATGACTGATATTGATAATTCAGGTCTGTGTATGTTTATTCACATATTACACCAATGGAGGAGACAAAATAAGGAATCAATTTATATCAAGAAAATTGTGATTGAAATAGATTCATATTTTTATTTTTAGCTAGGAGTTACTTCCTAGATATAGGTAGATCACCTCCCCTAGTACAATATCAAGATATATATGCATACCTAAAAATTTTGGTGGGGACACAGGTATAGTTCAAGTAAATTGATTATTAGTGTCAAGTGTCTATGCAATACAAAGAAGAGTAGATATTTAGTCAAATAAATATGCGTGTACATGTAGTCTTTTCTCAAGGACAAATGATGACAAGAAGGAAATTTCCACTTGTTTCATGATTCACACCACCCAAATGTTATGGGAGGAAAAATGAAGGAATGGGCATTCTGTTAATAATAACTGAGAGGGGGGGTGAATTAGTGACCTCAAAAATATTCCAATAATCAACCCAAAAACTTAGTACCACAATATTAAGCATCTAGTTATCTTCTATCCTATAAGATGAATGCCTTCAAATACTATTATCAAATTACTACTGCTTGGAATGCTTTGTTAAACCTTCTACTATATGTTTACCGAATAGCAGTCTGTTAATTTACCGAAAGACAGTAAATTAACTAGAGTATACCAATCAATCCAAATTAGCTGTGTGTAATGCAAAACACTAAAGTAATGACTCATAAACACATTGACATGTGGATTTTAATGTGGAAACCATGTTAAGGGAAAAACCACTTGGGACCGGTAACCCAAAGTTTTCACTCTTCTGAAGTGAGCTCGATGAAGAGCCAACCCTGTTAAAGGTGACAAAAACACTATTAGGTGTGACCTTGTTAGAGGATTTAAAAGTTTAGTCTGTCACTTGATATCAGGCATCTCTATGCTACCTTCCTTGATCAAACACTCACTTGGCCTATAAATAGGTATCTGGCATCTTATGTTAGCTTCATGATCAAAATTTTTGATACTCCTGTGGATGTATCTCAATATAGAAAGGATCTTTAAATCCTGCTCAGTTAAGAGACTTTTAAAATCAATGGTTAAACTGAAACAGTGTGATCTGTTCACATATACAACTTATACTTGCAGATTTTTAGATCTATTTTAATCTCATAAAACTATTTTGATCAATATATCTCTGTTTATACCTTTTCTCCACTTTGATTCTTCTCGGTGATGCTGTGCTTTGTTGCTCAGTGTCCACAGAAAACTTTATCTCTTTCCTCAGCTTGATTGATCAGGACTATATGAATTTTCTCTTCATTAGTTTCTCTTCAGCATCCTCTTTTCATTCATTCACCCGCCATTATTCATAATGAATTAAGTTATCTCTTTATAGACATGATATCACCATTGTTAGGTTATTGATTTTCTTGATCTTGGTGTGATCCACAATTCTTGACAATTAGATTTAAAGCAAAACTCTTTTTTTATCTTGCAAAGATCTTCTTTCCAACTGGACAAAATAGCTTTAAATCCCTTACTTATCTCTAGCTTTATCTTGTTGATGAAAACAAAGATAACTACCAGTTAAGTCCATATTTAGCTCTGCCAGCTAGATATTTTGTCATTTCTGAACTCAAGTTAATTTCAGTGTGTAACTCTTTGATAGCTTCGGTCAACACTCCAGTTCTCCTCAAGCTTCTCCATCGGTTTACGCTATGTTTATGGTCATCGGTTATGCTTTTGATTCTTCTCATCGTTAATTCTCATCGGTGTTCTTTCTCAGGCATCACTATGACTTGACTTTCGGTGATCTCTGTCTATCGGTTTCCACTGACCGTCGGTGTTTGAAGTCACATTGTGAATGTTTGTCTTTTATGCATTACTGAAAGCATAATATTTTTCTCTTTGATTATATGAATTATTTGAAATAGGTTGGAAATCTCATCAAAAGTCTTGATGCTAGTAGGTAACCTAGAGAACCACTCCATGTCAGACCCTCCCAAACTACGTGGGAAGAGATGTATGAGGTAAGTTTGGTCGTGTATTAAATCCATAGATAGAGCACCAAACTCTCACAGATGATCTTGAGGATCAGAGGTACCCAAGTATTTTTCATACTTGGGAATTTCAACTCCTTTAGGAAAAAGAGACATGCAAAGACTTTTGTCGAATGGGAATGAACAAATGCTATCCAGCATGAACTGTGTGGCTGGTTTGTCCTTATCCTTCATGAGTTGAAGAAGTTGTTCTTGGATGCATTGAACATTTTTTTGTAATTGGGAGTTTTCATTTTCTTCCTCCTTTGTGACAAGAGTCTCTACATTGTAGTTTGAGGGTAGCTTTCCCCCTTGATTAGCTAGCTCAAGGAGATATTTCTCTTTCTCTTCCTTCAGGAGGATCTCCATCATTTTACAGAAGTTTTAATTTTTGTGAGAATTTGCTATATCTTCCTGACTTATTATCTCCTCCTCATCACTAGGGGGTTCTTGATAATGATATTTACCCTTGGTGGTTTTAGATGAATCATTATCTTTGTTATCTTCACCCTTTTGATTTTGGTCTGCCATCTTTCTGGCATGCAAGTGTTTAGTGCGCAAATACTCACTACGAGGAGGTTGAGTATGCTGAGATGTTGTACCTATAGGAAATGTTTTTTTGTTGATAGAGTTAGATTCAGGTAACAACTCTTCACATTTTTTATTCTCTTCAAACAATGGGTTTCAAACTCAACTGAAGTTCACTAGGAATGATCATCTAACATGAGGTTTAATGATAGGAGAGACAGAATGAGATGATCCCTCTATTGGTAATAACTGAGAGGGGGGTGAATTAGTGGCCTCAAAAATATTCCAATTAATCAACCCATAAACTTAGTACCACAATATTAAGCCTCTAGTTATCTTTAGTCCTATAAGATGAATGCCTTCAAATATACTTATCAAATTACTACTGCTCGGAATACTTTGTTAAACCTTATTATGAATGTTTACCGAATAGAAGTCTGTTAATTTACAAAAAAATAGTAAATTACTTAGAGTATACCGATCAATCCAGATTAGCTATGTGTAATGCAAAACACTAAAGTAATGACTTCTAAACACATTGACACATAGATTTTTAATGTGGAAACCCTACTAAGGGAAAAACCACTTGGGATCGGTAACCCAAACTTTTCACTCTTCTGAAGTGAGATCGGTGAAGAGCCAACCATGTTAAAGGTTACAAACACATTTTTAGGTGTGACCTTGTTAGAGTATTCAAAAGATTAGTTTGTCACTTGATATCGGGCATTCCTATGCTACCTTCCTTGTCCAAACTCTTTTGGTCTATCAAACGGTATCTGGCATCTCTAGCTATCTTCATGATCAAACTTTTTGATACTTCTTGGGATGTATCTCAATATAGAAAGGATCTTTAAATCTTTCTTGGTTAAGAGACTTTATGAAGCAATGTTAAAATGAAACAATATGATCTATTCACATATACAACTTATATTTGTAGATTTTTAGATCTATTGTAAGCTCATAAAACTCATCTGATCGATATCTCCTTTTAATCCCTTTGCTCCACTTTTATTCTACTCGGTGATGCTATGCTCTGTTTCTCAATGTCTATAGAAATATTTAGCTCTTTCCTCAGCTTGATTGATCAGGATTGTATGAAGTTTCTCTTCATTAGTTTCTCTTCAGCATCTTCTTATCCATTCAATCCCCTTTTTTCATAATGAATTAAGTTGTCTCTTTATAGACATGATATCACCGTTGTTAGGTTCTTAATTTTCTTGATCTTGGCATGATCCACAATCTTAGTCAATCTGATTTAAAGCAAAACTCCTATTTTATCTCGCAGAGATCTTCTTGCCAACTAGACAAAACATCTTTAAATCCCTTACTTATCTTTGGATTTATCTTGTCGCTCAAAATAATGATAACTACCAGTTAGGTCTATATTTATCTCTGCCAGCTAGATATTTTGTCATTTCTGAACTCAAGTTAACTTTTAGTGTTTTAACTCTTTGATATCTTGGGTCAACACTTGATTTCTCCTTGGGCTTCTCTGTCGGTTTACACTATGATTTTGGCCATGGGTATGCTTTTGATTCTTCTCATCGGTATTGCTCATCAGTGTTCTTTCTCGAGCATCACAGTGAGTTGACTTTCGATGATCTCTATCTGTCAGGTTCCACTAGCTGTCTATGTTTGAAGTCACTTAGTGAATGCTTGTCTTTTATGCATTAATGAAAGCATAATATTTATCTCTCTAATTCTCTGAATTCTTTGACACTTTGATTATAACTAATTATATTATATCAATTTGACATCAATGACAATACAATCCATTAACTAATTTAATGTCTTTCATTATCTTTCTTCATTTCAGTGATCAACTTAACATCTTCAAATTTTCAATCAGTTACATGTCATCAATCTCTCCCTTTGGTATTGATGGCAACATACTACATTATCATACTATACTATCACTAATACAATATGAAAAATAACAGTTTCATCTAGCTTTCCTAATGTAACTTATTACAAATGTCTAGCTTTCAGTAAGCTCAAAAATAGCTTAGATTTGTTTCATGCAGAATGGTTGTCTTCAATCTTCAATCCCTTTACTGGATAGATGTATCATCTGATATCTCTATTTTGATATGTGTTGTGCCTTGACTGTTCCTCTTCTTGATAATTTCTTTTTCTTTTGATAGCAATCTTTCTCTTTTTCTGAACTCTCTCCCTTTGTTACTTCTCTCCCTTAGATGGATATTTCATATGAAATCAATTTCTCTCCCTTAGAATATTAATTAACTCTTCCTTCTGATTCTCAGGAACTTCTCTTTATGGATAATGATATAATATTCTCCCTTTATCATATCTCACAATATGATAATCTCTCCCTTTGATGATGAGATAGTCTCTCCCTATATGATAATGAGATCATCTCTCCCTTTGACAACAATGCAATAAAAAAATAATTTATATCATGTCACATCCCTTTACATAATATATTCCTTGAATTTCCCTATCTATCAGCAATATAATGTTTCTGGTTTTTGGTGCATATTTGTACCTTGCTATGTATAGATGTATTTGTTGTTGTTTATCTCAGTGTTTGCATCAACATGACTGATCTTAAAATTTGGTATTGGCTAATACAACCTCCTAGTCAAATTACTAACAAATAGACAAGGGTTGGACCCCTAGTCTCAGTCTCAGGTAGTCAAATGTATCCTTCGGTAATGGCTTAGTGAATATATCAGCTAATTGTTCCTTTGATTGAACATATTCCAGTGTCACTTCCTTTGCTTACACTTGTTCTCTTAGATAGTAATACTTTATAGAAATATGCTTAGTCTTAGCATGCATGACTGGATTCTTAGAAATGTTTATTGAACTGGTATTATCACAATAGATAATTACTGGTTCAAGAATCTTCATATTCATACCTTCCAACAATTCTTTGATCCATGCAATATTAGAGCAATGTGCAGTAGCAGCCACATTCTCTGCTTCTGCAGTAGACTGAGAGATGCATCCTTGCTTCTTGTTGATCCATGTGACAAGTGTGTCACCCATGAAGAATTCTCCTCCAGTTGTTCTCTTTTGGTCATCAATGTTTCCAGCCTAATCAGCATCTGTATAGACTTGTAGCTCAAATTTTCCTTCTCTTTTATACCATAAGCCATAGTCCTTGGTGTTCTTTAGATATCTCAGAATTCTCTTGATAGCAGTCATATGTGATTCTTTTGGATTAGCAGAGAATCTTGCAACTATTCCAACTGCATGTGCTATATCTCGTATGGTATGAACAACATACATTAGTTTTCCAATCATTGATCTATATAATGTCTGATTTAACTCATTGGATTTGTCTTCTTTTGTCAGCTTACATCTGGTAGCCAAAGGTGTTCCAACTAGTTTGGAATCTTCCATCTTGAATATCTTCAACACTTCCTTGATGTATTTGGACTGAGTGATGTATATGCTTGCATCTTGTTGAAGAATCTGTAGACCAAGAAAGAATTTGATCTCTCCAAACATAGACATTTCAAATTCCTTTCTCATTTCAATAGCAAAGGATTTGCATAACAATTCATTTCCCCAAAAAATGATATCATCGATAAAAATTTCAGCAATCAGAATATTACCATCGGTATCTTGTTTTAAGTACAGATTGATATTTTCACTTGTTCTAACAAATTTTATGCTAATGAGATATGAGTGAAGTCTTTCATACCAGGCTCTTGGTGCTTTTTTAAATCCATACAAGGCTTTATGTAGTCTACATACCATGTTTCTCTTATCTGGATCAACAAACCCTTTTGGTTGTTTAATGTATATGTCTTCTTCTAGTATTCCATTTAGGAATACAAATTTGACATCCATATGGTATACCTTGAATCCTTTAAATGTAGCATAAGCAAGTAATATTCTATCTCCTTCTATTCTAGCAACGAGTGCAAAGGTTTCACCATAATCAATACCTTCTTCTTGTGCATATCCCTTGCATCCTAATCTTGCTTTGTTTCTAGTGACTTCTCCATTCTCATTCAGCTTGTTTTTGAATATCCATTTGGTACCGATGACATTCTTGTCATATGGTCTTGGTACTAGTGTCCATTTTCTATTCTTCTTAGTCTATTCTATTTCCTCATTCATAGCACTGACACATTCTTCATTCTCAAGTGCATTGTTAACAAATTTAGGCTCAAAATCACAAAGTAAACATCTGATGTTTAGTGACTTACTTCTTGTTCTTGTTCCAACCTTCTTGTCTCCTATGATTTGATTTTATGGATGATGTCTTCTGACATACTTGGAAATTTTTGGTTAAGATCTGTGTTCATCATTCTGATCATCTTCTTGACCTTCGTTCTCATCTCCATTGTTCGAAACATCATCTTGAGGATTTTCTTGATTTTTGGTAATTGCACCCTGATGCTTGTGTGCAATGTTCTCATGCTTGGGAGCGACACACTGTTGCTCAGGTAGAGTGTCAGGTTCTATATAAACAAACATGTTGTAGTTCTCTAGTTCCTTTTTTCTTTCCTTATCATTCTTTTCTACAAATTCATCTATTTTCACATTTTTACTTTCAATGATTTTGTTAGATGACTTGTTAAGACATTTATAAGCCTTGCTTTTGGTTGAGTACCCTAGGAAGATACCTTCATCACTTTTGGAGTCAAGTTTTCCATTTCTATCATCCTTCAATATATAACATTGACTACCAAAGATTCTAAAGTAACTTAAATTGGGTGTATGACCATACTAAAACTCATAGGGTGTCTTCTTTGTGTCCTTCAATTGTACTCTATTTAGTGTGTAGACAGCAGTACTGACAGCTTCCCTCCAGAAATTTTGAGTGATGCTTTTCTCAATCATCAATGTTCTTGCATAGTCAACAATTGATCTATTTCTCCTTTCAACAATTCCATTTTGTTGTGGTGTTTTCGGTGCAGAAACTTGTCTTTTAATTTCATGCTCATTGCAATAGTTTATGAATTCTTCTGAAGTAAATTTCCCTCCTCTATCTGACCTTAAGCATTTAAATTTCTTTTCACTTTGTTTTTCTATCATTTCTTTATACCATTTAAACATCTTAAATGCTTCTAATTTATCTTTTAAGAACATGAATGTCATCATTCTAGAATAATCATCAACAAAGAGAATAAAATACCTATCTCCATAGTAGCTCTTTTTCCTCATGGGTCCACATAGATCTGTATGGACTAATTCTAGAATTGCATTAGATGTATGGGTTTTACTCTTGAAACTAGACTTTGTCATCTTACCTTTTTGACAATTCTTGCACATGATATGCTCAGGCTTAGTCATTCTTGGTAAGCCTCTGACATTCCTCTTGTTTCTTATCTTTATCATGCTGTCAAAGTTCACATGACACAATCTTTTCTGCCACAACCATATGGCTTTGTTTCTAGCCATTAAACAAGTGGTGTTAGTGTCATCAAGATAGAAAAGGTTACCTTTATTCTGCTCATCGATACCAATCAACCTTCCTGATTCATTGAAGATCTTTGCCTTCTTAATTTCAAATGCTACTCTGTAACCTGAATTGTTTAGCTGTGAAACACTTAACAAATTATAATTCAGTCCTTTAACCCAGTAAGCATTTTCACACTTTATCAGGTTAATCAACATTATGGTTCCTTTACCTTCAGTTGGACAAGGTGTATCATTTCCCAATCTCACTAAACTGCCATTATAGTATTCAAAAGTCTCAAACTTTTGTTTATCACTGGTCATATGGTGAGTACAGCCACTATCTATGATCCAGACATCATTTTTACTAAATTTAGATATGAGTGTAGTTTCTACATATCTTTCTTCATCTTCATCTAAATCATCCTTCATGGCTACAAATACCATCTCAATGTCTTCTTCTGATTCGGTGTCAACATCATCAGCTCTTTTCTCAGCTAGGGAACAAGCTATCTTCCCTTTGTCCTTGTAGTCTTGGGTATCTCTTTTGTCAGATTGTTGGTTGCTCTGGTAATCTCTGTTATCACCTCTATCAAACTTTTTCTCATATGATCTATCATTTCCTTTGTCATATTTTCTTTTGTTTGGACATCTTGCAGCAAAGTGTCCAACCTCTTTACATTTGAAACATACAAGTGGTAATTTACCTTTGTATCTACCTTTGCCTCTCTGCAATCTTCTGGCCATTAGTGCTTCAATCTCATAAATTCCTTAATCCTCATTTTCACTGTCACTATCATTTCTAACAGTATATATATGACTTGATTTACTTATCTTTAAAGAAGATTTGAATGCAGATTCTATAGATAGTAAGACACTATTATCAAAGTTGTTCATCTCAAATGAAATTAGTCTACCAATCAGACTATGTAGAGTAATTATATTGCTTGCAACTTCTCTCATTTCTTGAATAGCAAAAACTCTAATAGCATATACAAGCAGTAAGGTTCTTAAGATTTTACTTATCATTGTCTCCTCTTCAAGTACACCTCCAACTCCTTGAATAGCATTTACTACCTCTTTAATTCTGTAGTTATATTGAGTGATGTTTTCTCCTTCTTTCATCCTTAGGTCATCAAACCTCCCTCTTAGGCTTTTTTCTTTGCTCTTAGTACATTGGCATCTCCTCCATGTACTAGCTTCAACTTATCCCACATTTTCTTTGCAGAGGTGCAGGTTTTGGCATATTCAAACTCAACATCGAAGAGTGATGATGCAAGTTCTATCATCATGCAGTTATGCTCATGCTTTACTCTTAATTTCTCAAGAGTGTGAGGTCCTATAGGCAACACATATTCAGTATCTAGGCATTGAACACTATTATTTCCAATACCTGATAAGTGGAGTCTTATTTTTCTTTGGCATGATGCAAAGTTGTCTTTATTCAACTTAGGCACATCTCATTTTTTCATCTTGTGATCTTTTGCTTGAGTTGTTAAACTCCCTTTCTAAGCACACAAGCTCTGATACCAATTGTTAGTGTAGACACCTAAAATTTATCAGGTGTATCTCAAGATTTCCAAACTATAAATTTTAGCCAAACGCCTTAAAATGTCATCTCAATGCAAATCAAATGGATCCAATCAAATGGACAAAATTCAAATCAAATTAAAAAGATCAAATAAACATGAAATCAAATAATTAAATTCAAGCCTAAAGGGATTAATCAAATCATGCAATTGATTTTTCAATTGTATAGTTCAAATCAAAAAGGATCAAATCCAACCCAATCACCCTTCCATGGCTAATTTAATTAA
>MU226068.1:1659928-1718508 GCA_018584345.1 Thuja plicata | reverse complement strand
CATTGCAAAATTTACATTTTAGTTTTCTTTGTTATGTTGCTAGTAAAATCCACGTAACATGGAGAGAGAGAGAGAGAGAGAGAGAGAGAGAGAGAGAGAGAGAGAGAGAAACTTTTGATCAACTAATATGTATCAATAATCTAGATATGATGCGAAGCCTTCCTAAGGCCCATAAAACTTAACTGTTATAATGAAGTTCGTGTGTTAGTTAAATTCTAAAATCAATTAACATTATATTTAATTTTCCATCCAGCAATCATAATAAGTTTAATTTATTGTAATTTTTTTGCCACAAATCTATGTTGTGAAAAAGATGTCACTAAGGTAGTGTCACCCCAGGCAATAAAAATAGTTTTAGTTTTTAATTTAAAATTATTAAAATAATAATTTAAGTGTTAAAGAAGAAATGTTAATTTTGTCTTTTAAAAATGTCTTAAATTGTTATTTTATGTAATAGTATGATGTAGCATGTAAACATCTATTCTATAAACATAAGGAATGGAAGACAGCTAGTCACAACAAAATGGTGATTTAATAAAAACCCACCTAAATGGTGCTTTGAATAATTGATGAACAGTATGTTTAAGGTCTTGGAATTAATGTGTTCAACTCTCAAATCTATCATAACATGTACCTACACTACTTATACTAAAGATCTTTTACATTTTGGGCATGGGCACATATACAATGATTATCTCACCAAAATTTCAAAGCAGATGCAATTCGATGTAATGTTAACATTTATAATTGTAGAAATGTTTGAAGATTTACATACTTTTAAGATCATTTTTCAAACTACCATGCAGATTGGTGTCATCAATTATAGCATCTGGGTGTAGGTTGAAGAACAATAAGGCGTCCCATTTGTTGGGATTCACTGCATACAAAAAAGAGTTTTGAGAAAAGAAGAGAACATTGAGCGCATTTGATAAATGTATCTGAATATAGCAGATAATTAAATTCAAACTTTTAGTGATAACACATGAATAGCCATGCTTGGCACATTCTGACCATGAATAATCTTTTGGCTGGCTCGACCTTGCCTGAAAATTAAACATATGTATCAACAATATTTGAATAATGGCATAACTACTAAAGTTCACCTTGGGATACAAACAAAATAATGAAACATCTATAAATTATAGAGCACATAGAATAGTTAATGTGAAATGCAACAATAAGTCTATTGGCGAACAGAATATTAGAGCACACAGAATAATGTTCGCACAATAAGTCTATTGGCGAACAAATATTATTGGTGAAATGCAACTTCTAAGAATATAAGTATATGATATTATCAAACATTAATGTGTAAAGGAGTTTTAATCATTCATTTAGTCATTTTTATTATTAGGGTGACTAATTATTTTGTCATTTATTGGGTCATTTATTTAGTCATTTATTTGGTCATTTTACCTGATGCCCAAATTGGTCATTTATTTAGTCATTTTACCTAATGACCAAATTGGTCATTTATTTAGTCATTTTAGTTGTGATTTTACCCGATGACCAAATTGGTCATTTATTTAGTCATTTATATTTTTGAATTATAAAAAATGGGTAGAACATGATCATTTTTAGTCATGTGACTAAAATTTGTAGTCACATGACTAAAAGTTTTAGTCACCTGGTCATTTATTGCCCAAATTCTACTAGTGATTGACTCTGTTCTTCGGTGATTAAACTGACTATCTTGCTTGTGACTCTGTTACCGAATTTCCATTATGTTTGTGTGATAACTAATGACAACTTCAATGTGCAATTGGAGTAACAGTTAATTCAGTTGATTGGCAAAATCTAAGCAGAAGGAAGAGAAGGCTGAAGAGAGCAGTATAGGACTGCACAGTGGCGATTGCTTGAAGCATTTCTAAGAAGATTAGAGTGATAGAGATAACAATGAAGGCCAATTAGTGAATTGTCATTTGAGCTATAATTGGATCTGTATTTGCAAAGTGAGTTGTATCTTTCAGATCACAATGTTTTGTTACTTTCTAACCATTGTATCAGTTGTAAAATCCTTTTAAACAAGGTTGACCTAACAGTCATGTTGTTAAATCCTTTAATCAAGGTGACATTCTAATAGAATGGTCTAAGCCCTCTAACAAGATTCACTTCTAACAGAGTGATTAAATCCTTTAACTGGGTCACATTTAACAGTGTGTATTGTAACCTTTAACCAGGGTGGTTTTTCCCATATTGGGTTTCCACGATAAATCCTGGTGTCATACTTGTGTGAATTTTATTTGATGTGTTGTAGTGATTAATAGTTTTACATTCTATAAATTGATTACATTAGGACAGTAGATTGCAAGTTTATATTGTTAATCATATGCTATAGAGACCGATTGGATTACTGAGTGGATCTGAGTTGGTTGAATTATTTAAAAGTTAAATTGGTAGATATTGACCTTGGATAATTGATTCACCCTCCCTCTCAGTTATTATAATTATTATAACAAAGGTTAGTTTTGGGATTTTTATGCTTATCTCCTGATCTCGTAATGTCGCGGTTAAGTCTCAGAAAATTTGGAGATCAAGCGCAGACCATTGATGCAGATTAGATGTGTGGTGGTTGCTCAATCTCAAAATGGGACCAGAGTTAAAGAAGGGTTTTCATGATTCAAAGATAACCTTTATCTCTAAATCTCAAGATCAAACCAAGGTTAAGCTGAGTATCTAGAGACTTGGAGATATAAAGGATTTATGTGCCTTGGGTTAAAGGCTAGGTTAAAGAAAAGTTTCACATGTAGGTTTGATTGGACGGTCATCGCTTTGCCTCCATGAAAAGATAAAACACTAAGGATCCATCAAGGCATCGTGGCCATTTCACACGTGGACATTGGGGACACCTTTCTTTGAGGGATGAAGGCTTTTTAATCTGCAGTCAAGTTTAGTTTGATCATGTGGTTGGTGCATTGCCTTAAAAGTAAAGGTGCTCAACAGATAATGTATGAAGCATCGTGATTGTTTGATACGTAGAAAGGTGGCCAAGATAAGGTAGGTAAAAGTAGAGAAAAATAAATTGATCAAACGCTGGGCATTATGCCTCAAGTACAAAGATGAATTTTGTTAATGATAAAGGCATCACACCTGCCTAACGCGTGTCCAAATCAGATCTTGAGCTTGCAGGTAACTTAAGATGGATCAAAGGTCTTATTTTAAGGTTGGTCAAGATTCAAACCTTATTCATTGATGGGATATTCCATGCCACCTTTGACCATTACAATCAGAATTTTTTAATAATTAAATCTTTCTCACGGTTTTCATGGCGGTGGCGTGTTTTTCAAATTGCAGACAAGGTAGATGGATCAAACGGATTTTCCATTCAAAGTTGTCGTGATGATAAATATCTCCAAGATATATCTGATCATCTAGGATATTTTCCAAGGTGCATTAATGAACATACTTGACCATTTTAGGGTTTCTATTTGTTTTCAAGAATATATTTTGTAACCCTAGGTCTTTTCTGATCTAATTTGCATTGATTATGGATCAACTCCCAAGCCATGGTAATTGAGTAGTTTCTATATAAGAAGTTTTGAATCTTTTTTAATGGAGGTTCAGCTTATGTAAGACTTTTTGTGACATTTTTCCCTGTCCTCAATTTTTTTACATGTTTGTAATTCTCACTTAAGCATAATACAGTGGTTGATTTTTTGAGAAATCTTTGAGTTATTGTAGTCCTCTTTCTTTCTGTATTTTTGTGTACTATTGTGAATGATTGATAAAGATAATCTTGTGAATTTTGTTCATTCCTTGTTATATTGTCTCATTTTTGTACCTATCTACTAGAGTGAATGTTTACTTGTAGATCATAGTCTATGTCTATCTTCTTAAAAGCTATTTTCGTGAAATCTTTTCTTTCCTTGATCATTTTTCATCTCGGACCTCTCTATGAAACACTTTTGCAAGCCTATCTAGAAAGTTGTACTTGTTTTAATTTAGGGGTTTCATGCTAACTCTTAGCAATTTTTGTTATGATTCACGTCATTCTGGTGTATCACCTAATAGATTATTTTCTTGCTTTTTGTCTTTCAGTTTCCTTCTATCCCTTTTCCTCCCAAGTTTTATTTCAAGTTTCAAGAGAAAAATAGGTGATTATCCAAGAGGAACCGGCCTAGAACCCAAAGGTTTCACTTCAATTTTAGCAAGGTCCCACAACCTAGAAGTGAATCCCATGTTATACCATATCACTAGACTCTCGAGTTTAGTAGGGTGCAAATTTGGTGTATAACATGATTAAAGTATAATCTATTGAGTGTTGCACAGTTAAATAATATAGGTCGCTGACTAGAATTTCAATATGGAAAGGTGAAATTATTTGATAAGAAGGATAGTCTGATTTCTACTGGAGAATAATTTAAAGGTAATTTTTTTTTATCTTGATACTTCTATGAAGAGTTTTCTGTTTGCTAAAGTTGAATATGTTTGGTTATGGCACAAAAGGCATTGTCATGTTAATTTTGACAACTTAATGAAAGTGAGTAAGAAGAATAGAGTGAGAGGACTACCAAGATTAGAGAAACCTAAGAATTCTATGTGCAGAGAATGGCAGATGGGTAAGTTGAGTAAATCTAGTTTTCCAAGTGAGACTTATGTTACACAAGGAATTTTGGACTTAATGCATGTTAGTACTTTTTCTTGCAAAATCTGTATAAGCATCAATTCTTGACTCTATGACTCCCAAATCATGATTCTTGCAAGTAAAAATACTAATTAACGAGGATTTGATCCTCTATCTACTTCGAGCTCCACAGACTCAGGTAGGTGTACCTCTTTACTTATTGTTTTCCAATAAATTACACAGTAGATTTAGGATTCTCGCAATGATTTACTAATGTCTTTTACTGCAACTGATGCAGAGCTTAAAAATCCAATCCATGATTTTGACAAGAGTAAATAACATTGCAGAAAAATGGCCAATGTGACAAGGATATTCATGCTTGTTCTCTTTGAGTTTAAAACTCAAGCAAGCTAATCTAAAGGATTCAGTTCTTTAATGAATCAATAACAATGTCTGTATTATTCAATACAGAGTCTAAACATCTATGCTCTTAAACAAGAAATGAAAAAATGATTTGATATTTGAATTTGATGATGAGACATGCATACAAGAAAAGACCAGTGCCTTATCTATTGGTAAATAGAGTCAAATAAACATACATCCACATAAAACCCTATAATTCCAAACACATAGAAACAAAATGAAATGTCTTACAATTCACTCTTTTCACTCCAATACCCAAACATAAGATTCATGTGCAAACCTTGAACTCTCAGAACTTGTATTCAAGATTTACTCTCTCCTTGAGAGAAACTCAAACACAAATTCACAGCTACCTTATAACCATTATATTAAAGTGCCTTATAAATTAATACACAAGAATTTAAAACAAGACACATAAAGAATCACCAATACGGATAGGGATTTCATTGTTCTTCATTAAAATTATTTTGATTCAGTCCATTTTAAGACAAAGAACTCACAAAGACAAGACCCAAGAATCAGAAGACTACCCAGCAGTGTTAATTTCACCATCTGTGTACATTTGAGAAGAAGAGAGATATAGAGAATTGAAAAATCAATTTCAACCTAACTAACACCTGCCTTCTTAACAAATATCTTCTTGCTCCCAAGAAATCTGATCTCCTTCTGATTTTGAAACTACCTCTTCTTTGCAATCATCATCTTCAACAAATTTGATTTCAGGCATGCTCTTGAAAAACTCTCATGAAAGAAGATTTCCAACTTGAAATAAAAATAATTCACAAGACTATAGTGTAAGACTTTGATGTTTTAATGCTTTCATTTGCTCATTACTTTAATTTTGCATTTGATATTCTTTTCTATGCATATTTGACTTTATTTCCCCCTTTGATATTTCTACACAAACTATAATCCTTTTAAATTCTTTTACCTTTTAAATATGTGCATTCCTTGTCTTGGAATTTCTCCTTTTTATGCATTTTTACTCCCAAAACTCACTAGATTTGGACAAGTGTCAAGTGTTGGTTTATTTCTCTTTAACTAGGATAAGAACTCTTCTTTAACCATGGTCTATCTAGAGATTGGGAGATACACTAGTTCTCTAAGTCTCTGAATGATGGCGCTAACCCTGGTTAGATCTGGAGATTGGGAGATAAGCCTTAGTCTCTTAATCTCATAATAGACTCAACCTTAACCCTGTCTTAACCATGGGTTCATCTGGAGATCACGCAACTGCTTATTCTCTGAATCTCTAAAACTTTGCTATAACCATGGGTTTATTGTGAGATTGCACGATAGCCCTTGATCTCATTCTCAATCTGATAGTTCACGCGCAGTCTCTAAATTTTTTGCCACTAATTTCCAGTAGCTGGCGACTACGTGTGGTGATTAACTAACTGTTGGGGCATAATCTCACAATCTTTTCCACTTAACCACTAGCATTTGGCGACTATGCACGATGGTTAACTAACTGCTAGGTGGAATCTCTAAATTTTTTGCAAACCAAGGTTTCTTCTTGCAACTTCACGCTCTGTTGCCACGTGTCCTATCTTCCTCTGCATGTGGGTCCTACCAAAAACATCTTCCTTCAAAGTCATCTATCTGGAATGCAAACTGAGGTACCTCCTACGCGGGCATGTGGAGAGCCTCCTGCTCATCTTCACATTACTAAGTATTTGTTTTACCTTTTATACACTCAATTTTTCCTTCCCACCACCAATGTAGGATTATAGTTATGAAGGTTGTAAAGCCTTTATGCATATTGGTGCTCAAAATTATGGGGCCCACCACCTCCAGCATTACCACTAGTCAAGACTTTCTCTAACTCTTACTTCACAATCATTATATGCATTATAGGATATAAATGTTCTAATTTTCTATTTCCCAACCAATGTGGGATTAATCTCAAGTATGATTTTAAAACTTCTTCCACCATAGGCTTTAAAATTTTCTCATCCCAGCTCACCGCAGTCAAGTAGAGAATGCCCTTCAAGCCAGCGCTCTAAAAGACTTCTTGCCTCTTAATCAAATAACATGCTAAGTGTTATAATATATAAATATATAATACCCCTATCGCACTCAGCATGTGGGACTATACCACAAAATATCTCCTTTTGCACAGACTTCCTCTTTAGCATCTTCCCTGACTTCTTTAGGATCTGCGCTGCATTGGCCTTTTGAAATTTTCAAAGGCTATCTCCTTGGTGTTTTGCACAAGCCTCTGGTCTTTGGTTTTAACCTGCAAAATGCATTTGTTGGAAGTTTCCTAACACAACATCCTCCTCTATTTGTATTATGTTTGGGAGTCTCCTAACATAGCATCCTCCTTAGCTATATTCTACGTAGACTTTGGTTTCACACCGTGCGTGGATTCCTTCTTCCTTAGCGCAGGCTGCCTCCCACTTCTTAATTGTTGGCTTCCTTGTTTTAATGTCTGTGCAGTCCACTTTGCCACTGTAATTTATAGTTTTAAATGTTTTAAAGGTTTCAAAACATGTGTGGGCTCCTATTCCACATGCCTTATGTAGGCTTCCACTTCTACTTCGTTGGCTATGTCTTTCATTAAACTTTACTAAGTTATGCAGACTTCCTCTTTGATAGATTACGTAGGCACCTCTAATTTACACCTAGCATTTGCATTTGTTGTTTGTTTTGAATAGAAACCCTCTTTCACTCATGTGTGGGCTCTTTTTTAGACTCCATGTTGTCTTCTTGCTTGCATGGAGAGCCTCTTCATTTTTTTATATGCAAATTCTCCTCCTAGCATTCATGCGCAGCAACTCTATCGTATGTAGTGCGCAGGCTTTTCAGCCATTACACTTGGCAAGTGTATATTGTTCTGAACTTCCAATGTTTTGTTTCTTTTAAAATAAAATCATGCACTGGCCTTGCTTTCATTTCCATCTCTATGTAGATTCCTTCTTTCCTATAGCATTTTCTTGAAAGTTTCTAAATGTTCTTTCTACTATGCTTTGGCCTCCCTTTTTTTTTTTGCGCATACTTTTGATACTGCAATGCATGGCCATCTCTACATATTGTGTAAGCTTTATTTGGTTTTACTTTGTGCAGGAATTGCTTGGGTATTTATATTTATCTCAAACTTTATATTGCTTTTGAAATTTTCCTTATGCACTTTGTTTTCAAACCTCCATTTTCACAGAACACCTCCTTCAACTCTAGTGCAAACATCAAACTTTGCATTGTGACATTTGACTTCTTTGGGATCATCTTGAAATGGTTGAGAATGCTACCATGTTTATGCTTCCATATTTGCATTCATTCATAGTTTGAAATGGTTCATTGATTCAACATTTCTTTCACAGTCAGCTTCATTAGCATATATCCACCAGTACTATTATTTAAATCACAAAATAATTTAAAATAATAATATGCTCTTAAGACCACATAAGCTAAGCATTTGACTTCACAAATAAATGAAAAAATCCCTGGGAGCTAGTTTGAGGATTTCCACTCCTAAAAGCCACTTTCATCTTTGACAAACCAAACTTGATCTACCGTGAAACCTGGACCATGAATCATCGAACTGGCGGCTATTAAAAACAACTTTTTATCTTTCTACAAATTGATCTTACCAACAGCATCTAGCCTCTGGAACTGGCCTTAAAAACTAACCGAGCAACCCTCTGCAAATATGAGGACTAGAAAACCCACTCTTCTCTAGCATCTAAGCATGGTCACCAACTGGATTCTCTTGAAATCATTAGGGTTACAAGATATCATTGGTCCAACTTGGCAATTCTAAAACATTGTGCATATGCAGATGTCAAAAGAACAGAAAATGCAAATTGATTAGCCTTTGCAAAAATAGGGAATCATGCCTTGAGGCCCAACCGATGATTAGAGTAATACACTTAGATACAAGGAGAGAAGATCCACAATTGGCATCTCAAAAAAATTGCTTAACATAAAGATACAACCTTCTGAAAATGAGTATCTTGTGAAATCAATTCTATCAACAATGTCAATCTTCATAAATTGATTTTAGAATTGGCTGAGAAAACTGACCAGACGAATTCGTCATGACCTTAAATGGAGACACATGAAGTATTTGACCTATATAAAATAGTCCAAAAATATTTTTCTCAACTAGGTCAAATGGTCAAAATTTATAATCGGTCAAACAAGGCTACTCAAACTTCTAGGCAAAATAGAGAAACAAGACAATTCTGGACAACCAACTTTGGGGGATCCAAAAACCTATCAAGCAGACTCAAAATGGCTTGGGTTTTGAAACATAAGCTCTCTGATATACATATTAAACATTTCCAAAGTGGCTATCCATGAAACTCAATAGGACACAAGTTATTCAAATGCAAACTGGGCTTGTTACAACCAAATGACACTTAGGTGGCAAATGTAGATTTAGACAAGTGCTCAAAACAAGACATCACCAAATAACTCAAAACTTGAATCTGATGCTTTGGGATGTCTTCATATGTAAAAACAAGGGTAATGAACACCTGAAATTCATGGTAGACCTCAAAAATTCATCCGGGAAAATAGGCATAAAAAACAATTATAGGGGTTCAAAATGCAAAAGTTTAACAAGGTACTCAAAAACCCTTGTTGCATTTTTGAGTCCCAACAGTGGTTCTGACTGGGGATGCATGCCTCATGTGGGCATGTAGAGAATTTAGAATCATTGGTAGAAGCAGACCACCCAAAATTTCAAATCCCTCTCTTCAAACCATCAAAATATTACACCTTGTTTGGTGGTCCCGAGCCACCAAACACATGTCATTTATACGTTCCTTTATCATAAATCTGATTTTCATCTTGGCATACAAATATCAAAATAAAAATTTACTTGTATAGCTACTGCTCAAGCTCACAAGGAATTAAGAAAATGAAGAATGCCTTGTTTTCAATTCCATTCATACCTCTCAAACTTCTTCCATTTGAATCAACACAACTAAAAGTATGAAACTCATTCTTCACATCAGAAAATATTATAAAATATGAATCATGACAATGAGGAAATGCATCACCATAAAAACCATCATACTCCGCTTGAATTACCTCCTCATTGGCCGGCTAATCTGCAAAGAAGCTAAATGACTCATACTCACATAAGCCATGAATACCAAAATCTAGAAAAACTTCATTATGTAATGACATATCAGGATGTTCCTCAAAATACGGATTAGAAACCTCCTTCTTTGAAAATTATCAACATGGTCACAAGGAGCCAGTTGATTAATATCATAGTCCTGCTCACTACATGAAATAATGGACTCATCAAATGCAACTTCAAACTCACAATAATTTTTAGCTCGTGAAGAGATACAAGCTGATTTCTTACTGTATATTGACACATTTTCAACATCAAAATCAGAATAAACCAAATCTGAAAACTCAATGCATTTCTCAAATAATGGATTAACAACACCATATTTTTCTCCCATGTGAACATGATAGCAAAGAGATGGTTGATCTGTATCAATATCCTCATCAAATGCATCATTAGTAAAACCTTTGAAGACATTAATACCCCTACTATCATAATCACTTTCAGCATATGATTCAAAATCAGAGATGTCACTATAAGTAGATTCAACACCTCTATCATTAGAAAAAGAAGTAGATGACAAATTTATACTACCTTCTTCAACCGAAGGAGATGGGAAAGGGCACCTATCATCCTCAAACTTCTCATTACATGTAGGATTCTCATTACACAAACAATTCATATGCTAAAGATGATCATCATTAAATGAAGGGATTTCAACAACATACTCATCTAGCACTTTACCCTTTGACTGAAAATACTCAACTAATTGATCTTCGTTTTGATTTTTATCCATAATCTCATGATAAAGTTGCAAGATAATATCATACTCTATCTCATAAGGAATACCATCATTTATTATCCCTCTCTCCTTAAATTTTGACAACAAATCAACTTCAAAGCTCTTAAAATCAAACTCATTTGTGTCACGCTGATATAAAAGATTATTTTTAGAATTGGTGAAGATACCCTTACCTTTACATGTTGATTCACATTCACTTCCATGAATTCTCTCATCTTCCCATGCTATACTAGTCTCAAATAACAAAAATGGATCAACATTTTCCAACATATCATTCTCTTGCAAAACATAGGTTTCAGCATCCTCTTGATCCTCATAAGAGTGTAGAATACATTCTCTTCAGCATTCAAAGCATTGTTAGTATTATTGCATCTAGGATCAAAATGAGAGGGTATTTCTGATATAAATTTATAAGGCAAAGATTTATTAAGAAAGTCACCATCATAAGTATTTGAAACATCAGTCATTGCTACCATTTCTTGGACATATGCATTGTTATCGTCATTAGAAGTTTCTTCCATATGAAACAAAGGATCATTGACAATACATCTATTCAAATCTGAATTCGAGACCTGATTAGCGACCAAAACAAAGGTATCAATAAACCTACTTGGAGCTACAAATTTATCATAACACTCTTTTCCATTCTCAGATGCATTTTTCCAGAAAATCCCTCTAGATAAATGGTCCTTTGTTAATCCATACTTGGCATTGTTTTCAATCTCTATTTCTATCCTAAAATCCTGATGCAAAGTCGTAGGTTCCTTGTCTCTCAACCTATAACTCATCTTCTTTTCAAATACATCAAATTAAACCATAACACACATGTGATATTGAGGTCTACTACTTTCAGGTATTTCATGTAAAGCTCTTGCAAATCTGATATTAAAATTATGAACTATTCATCTTCTTTAATCCTAAGATTCAACCAGTCAGTAAATACATCACTCAAATTCATTCCCTCACCAAATTGTTCCATAAAAGCAACAAGTAATTCATTCCAAGAATAAATTGAACAAGCAGGAAAAAAGGAAAACTAGTCCCTAGCATCATCCTTCAAAGTTTGAACAAACAACTTCATGTACACATCATCATACTCAATTTCAAAGTCGCCCAATAAATCAATGAACATTTGAACATGATAACTTGCTGAAACAACTTGATCTCCACAAAAATTTGGCAAATAATCTATGATTTCATGAGGCACATCATGTGGGAAATATTTAATGCCATCAAAACACAATGGCTCATACCTCTTGGTATGAAAGGATTTTGAAAAACCCTTGCTGGTCTACAATTTAGGTGGAACGAAATTTGACATCATTCACTAATTTGAACACACCTTTTTCCTAGTGCTGAAAACACTAAATAGAGGCAATCCTTTTAAATCACTCAATTCTCATGAAATAAAAACACATGAGAAGTAGAATACATTTGTTGTTGCTGCTAAAATACTCATTCACTGCCAGCAGAAGTAAACACACTCAAACAACTAAGTGATATTTTCTCCATCCTTGCCAAAAATGACTAAAAAGGCTTCAGATCTCCAAACAATATACTAAAAATATCTGAAATTTTACGTGTAAATCAATGCTACTAGGCTACACAAGACTTCAGAGACACCACCCACAAAGACATGGGGAAATTTTTAATAAACTGGTCAAGAAATGGACAATAGACAATTAGTCATTATAGACTTTACAAAAATCCACTTCTCCCCAGTAGAGTATATTTTTTGGGTTACTTCCAAAATATTTTATGAAGTCCCCAGTAGAGTCACCATTTTGTTAGTACTTTTTCTTGGGGAATTTGTATAAGCATCAATGCTTGACTCTATAACTCCCAACTCACGATTCTTGCAATTAAAAATACTAATTAACGAGGATTTGATCCTCCTTCTACTTTGAGCTCCATAGACTCAGGCGGGTGTACCTCTTGACTTATTGTTTTCAAATAAATCAGATAGCAGATTAAGGATTCTCACAATGATTTACTAATTTCTTTTACTACAATTGATGCAGAGCTTCAAAAGCCAATCCATAATTTTGACAAGAGTAAATAACATTGCAGAAAAATGGCCAATGTGACAAGGATATTCATCCTTCTTCTCTTCAATTTTAAAATGCAGGCAGGCTAACCTAAAGGATTCAGTTCTTTAATGAATCAATAACAATGTCTTTATTATTCAATACAGATTCTAAACATCCATGCTCTTAAACAGGAAATTAAAAATGATTTGATATTTGAATTTGATGATGAGACATGCATAACCAGCAAAGACTAGTGCCTTATCTATTGGGCAATAGATTTAAATAAACATACATCCACAAAAAACCCTCTAATTCCAAACACATAGAAACTGAATGAAATGCCTTACAAGTCACTATTTTCACTCCAATAAACAGACATCAGATTCATGTGCAAACCTTGAACTCTCAGAACTTGTATTCAAGATTTACTCTCTCCTTGAAAGAAACTCAAACCAAAATCCATAGCTACCTTATAACCAGTATATTAAAGTGCCTTACAAAATAATACACAAGAATTCAAAAAAGGAAACACAAAGACATCACCAATATGGATAGGGTTTCCATTATTCTTCATTAAAAATCTTTTGATTTAGTACATTTAAAGACAAAGAACTCAGAAAGACAAGACCCAAGAATCAGAAGGTTTCCCAGTAGTGTTAATTTCACCATCCGTGTACAATTGAGAAGAAGAGATATATAGAGAATTGGAAAATCAATTTCAACCTAACTAACACCTGTCTACTTAACAAATATCTTCTTGCTACCAAGAAGTCTGATCTCCTTCTGATTCTGAAACTGCCTCTTCTTTGCAATCATCATCTTCAACAAATTTGATTTCAGGCATGCTCTTGAAAACTCCCATGAAAGCATATTTCCAGCTTGAAATAAAAATAATTCACAAGACTATAGTGTAAGACTTTGATGTTTTAATGCTTTCATTTGCACATTACTTTAATTTTTGCATTTGATATACTTTTATATGCATATTTGACTTTATTTTCCCCTTTGATATTTCTACACAGAATATAATCCTTTTAAATCCTTTTACCTTTTCAATTTGCACATTCCTTATCTTGGAATTTCTCTTTTTTATGCATTTTTACTCCCAGAACTCACCAGATTTGGACAAGTGTCAAGTGCTAGTTCGATGCTCTTTAACTAGGCTTAGAAATCTTCTTTAACCATGGTCTATCTAGAGATTGGGAGATACACTAGGTCTCTAAGTCTTTGAATGATGGTGCTAACCCTAGTTAGATCTGGAGATTGGGAGATAAGCCTTAGTCTCTAAACCTCAGGATAGACTCAACCTTAACCCTGCCTTGACCACAGGTTCATTTGGAGATCACGCGACTACTTAGTCTCTGAATCTCTAAAAAATTTCTCTAACCATGGGTTTATTGTGAGATTTCGCGATATCCCTTGATCTAAATCTCAATTTGACAATTTGTGTGCAGTCTCTGAATGTTTTACCACTAACTACCAGCATCTAGTGACTATGCATGGCGGTTAACTAATTACTAGGCGTAATCTCATAATCTTTTCCGCTTAACCAATAGCATCTGGCGACTACGTGTGGCGGTTAACTAAATGTTGGGTGGAATCTCTAAATGTTTTCTCTATCTGGGGTTTCTTCTTGGGACTTCACACCCTTTTTCCATGTGTCATGTCTTTCTCTACACACAAGTCCTACCAAAAACATCTTTCCTTCAAATTTGCATGTCTGGCATGCAAATTGAGGTGCCTCTTGCATACGCTTGGAGAGCCTTCTACTCATCTTCACATTACTATGCATCTGTTTTACCTTTTATGCACTCAATTTTTCCTTCCCACCACCTCTAGCATTAGCACTGGTCAAGAGTTTCTCTAACTCTTACTTCACAATCATTCTGTGCATTGTAGGATATTAATGTTCTAATTTTCTATTTCCCCACCAATGTGGGATTCATCTCAAGTATGATTTTAAAACTTCTTTTTTTATAGGCTTTAATATTTTCTCATCCCAGCTCCCCACAGTCAAGCAGAGCATGCCCTTCAAGCCAGCACTCCAAAAGGATTCTTTCCTCTTAATCAAATAACATGCTAAGTGTTATCATATATAAACATCTAATACCCTTTTCGCACCCAGCATGTGGGACTATACCACAAAACATCTCCTTCTGCATAGACTTCCTCTTTGGCATCTACGCTGACTTCTTTAGCATCTATGCTACATTGGCCTTTTGAAATTTTTGAATGCTATCTCCTTTGGTATTTTGTGCAAGCCTTTGGTCTTTGGTTTTAACCTGCAAAATGCATTTGTTGGAAGTATTCTAATGCAACATCCTCCTCTTTTTTCATTATGTTTGGGAGTCTCCTAACACAATATCCTCCTTAGCTATATGTTGCATAGACTTTGGTTTCACACCATGCGTGGATTCCTTCATCCTTAGCGCAGGCTGCCTCCCACTTCTTAATTGTTGGCTTCCTTGTTTTAATGTCTACACAGTCCACTTTTCCACTGTAATTTATAGTTTTAAATGTTTTAAATTTTTCAAAACATGTGTGGTCTCCTGTTCCACATGCCTTGCATAGGCTTCCACTTCTACTTCGTTGGTTTTGTCTTTCATTAAACTTTACTAAGTTGCACAGACTTCCTCTTTGATAGATTGTGTAGTCACTCACGTGTGGGCTCTTTGTTAGAATCCATGATGTATTCTTTCTTGCATGTAGAGTCTCTTCATTTTTTTTTGTATGGAACTTCTCCTCCTAACATTCATGCGCAAAAACTCTATCTTATGTATTGTGCAGTCTTTTCAGCCATTACACTTGGGAAGTGTATATTTTTATGAACTTCCAATGTTTTGTTTCTTTTAAAACAAACTCCTGCACTAGCCTTTCTTTCATTTCCATATCTATGTAGATTCCTTCTTGCCTATAGCATTTTCTTGAAAGATTCTAAATGTTCTTTCTACTATGCTCTAGCCTCCCTTATTTTTGTCTGTGCATACTTCTGATGCTGCAATGTGTGGCCATCTCTACATATTGCGTAATATTTATTTGGTTTTACTTTGTGCAAGCACATTGCTTTGGTATTTGTATTTGTCTCAAATTGTATAACGCTTTTGAAATTTTCCTTATGCACTTTGTTTTCAAACCTCCATTTTCACACAGCACCTCCTTCAACTCCAGTGCAGACATCAAACTTGCATTGTGACATTTGATTTCTTTGGGATCATCTTAACATGGTTCAGATTGTCATTGTGTTTATCATTCCATATTTTCATTCATTCGTAGTTTAAAATGGTTCATTAATTCAACATTTCTTTCATAGTCAACTTCATTGGCATATATCCACCAGTACTATTATTTAAATCACAAAATAATTTAAAATAATAATATGCTCTTAAGACCACATAAGCTAAGCATTTGACTTCACAAATAAATGACAAGTCACTGGGAGATAGTTCAAGGATTTCCACTCCTAAAATCCACTTTCATCTTTGACAAACCAAACTTGATCTACCGTGCAACCCGGACCATGAAGCATCAAATTGGCGGCCATTAAAAACAACTCTTTATCTTTCTGCAAATTGATCTTACCAACAGCATTTGGCCTCTGGAACTGGCTGTAAAAACTGACTGAACAACCCTCTACAAATATGAGGACTGTAAAACCCACTCTTACCCACAATCTAAGCATGGTCACCAACTAGATTCTCTTGAAATCATTAGGGTTACAAGATATCATTGGTCCAACTTGGAAATTTTGAAACATTGTGCATATGCGGATGTTAAAACAGCAAAAAATGCAAATGGATTAGCCTTTGCAAAAATAGGAAATAATGCCTTGAGGCCTAACCACTTATCAAAGTAATACACTTAGATACAAGGAGAGAAGATCAAAAATTGGCATCTCAAAACAACTGCTTGACATAAAACTACAACCTTCTAAAAATGAGTATCTTGTGAAATCAATCTGTCAACAATGTCAATCTTCATAAATTGCTTTTAGAATTGGCTGAGAAAACTGACCAGACGGATTGGTCATGACCTGAAAATGGAGACACATGAAGTATTTGACCTCCAGAGCATATATTTTTCTCAACTAGATCAAATTTTCAAAAGTTATAATCGGTCAAACAAGGCTACTCAAACTTCTGGGCAAAACAGAGAAACAAGACAATTCTGGACAACCAACTTTGGGGGATCCAAAAACCTATCAAGTGGACTTGAAATGGCTTGGGTTTTGAAACATAATCTCTTCGATATACATATTAAAAATTCTCAATTTGGAGGTCCATGAAACTCAATAGGACACAATTTATTCAAATGCAAACTAGGCATGTTATAACCAAATGACACTTAGGCGGCAAAAGTAGATTTAGACAAGTGTTCAAAACAAGACATCATGAAATAACTCAAAAATTGAATCTGACGACCTAGGATGTCTTCATATGTCAAAAAAATGGTAATGAACACCTAACATGCAAGGTAGACCTCAAAAATTCATCCAGTAAAATAGGCATAAAAACAATTATAGGGGTTCAAAATGCAAAAGTTTAACAAGGTACTCAAAAACCCTTGTTGCATTTTTGAGTCCCAACACTGCATACTAATCTATGTGGACCCATGAGAATTAAAATTTATTATGGAGACACATATTTTAATTTATTTGTTGATGATTATTCTAGAATGATGTCTGTAATGTTTTTAAAAGAAAAATCTGATGCATTTCAAATGTTTAAGTGGTATAAGGCCCGAGTTGAAAAAGAAACTAGAAGATAACTTAAATGTCTCAGATATTATAGAGGAGGTGAGTTTACTTCTAATGAGTTTACATTGTTTTGTAATTAGAATGGAATTAAGAGATATTTGTCAGCACCGAGGACACCACAGCAGAATGGGATTGCTGAGAGAAGAAATGAATCTATTATTGAGTGTACCAAGACACTAATGATTGAGAAAGGAATTTCACAAAAATTTTGGAGAGAAGTTGTGAGTACTGTTGTTTATACATTGAACCAAGTAAAAATTAAGAAAGGTACCAACAAGACACCTTATGAAATATGGTATGAACACAAACCTAATGTCAGCTAATTTAAAGTTTTTGGAAAAAAATGTTATATTCTTAAAGATTCTAGAGAAGGAAAGTTTGATTCAAAAGGAGAAGAAGGAATATTCTTAGGATATTCTACAAGAAGTAAAGCTTACAAATGTTTGAACTAAGTTACCAAAAAGATGGTGGAAAGTGCAAATGTAAGAATTGATGATTTTGTAGAAAGGAATGATGAAGATAGAAAGAAGGAACCTGAGCATTATGAGAAATTTGTATATGTACAACCTGATGTTCTCGATACCTTACCGAGAGAACCTATCGAGGAGGAAGATGAAAAAGGAGTTCTACAGCCAAATGTTGATGTTGAAGGACTGAGACTTATTAAGCCTATTTTGGAAAAGTATGTGAGGAGGCACCATTCCTCAGGAAAGATTATTGGAAATAATGATGTTGGAGTGATGACTAGAAACAAGGTAAGAGACAATATATGTTTGATATCTACATTTGATCCAAAGAAAGTTAAAGAAGTAGTAGATAATGAAGATTGGATGAAAGCAATGAAAGAAGAGTATGATCGAATTAAGAAGAAAAAAATGGACATTACTACCCAGGCCTAAAGACAAAAATGTTATTGGTACTAAAAGGATTTTTAGAAACAAATTGAATGAGCATGGAGAAGTTATTGAAAATAAAGCTAGATTGGTTTGCAAAGGTTATGTACAAGAAGAAGGCATTGAATATGGAGAGACTTTTGCACCTATTGCTAGATTGGAAGGAGTTAGAATAATTATGGCTTATTTTGCTTACAAAGGATTCAAGGTATATCAAATGGATGTTAAGTCTACATTTCTTAATGGGATACTTGAAAAAGAAGTATACATTGAGCAACCTAAAGGATTCATTATGAACACTAACAAGAACAAGGTATGTAAGTTACATAAAGATTTATGTGGTTTGAAACAAGCACCCCAAGCATGGGATGAGATATTTCACTCTTATATAATCAAAATAGGATTTCAGAGAACAAGTGATAACAGTAATGTTTTCTTGAAATGTGGCAGTGACAACAAAGTTTTAATTGCTGAAATTTTGTTGATGATATTATTTTTGGAGGTAATGAAACCTTATATAAAGGATTTTCTGATGAAATGAGAAAAGAGTTTGAAATGTCAATGATTGGAGAGATTAAGTTCTTTCTTATTCTATAGATACAACAAGTTACTTGAGGGATCTATATTACACAAGATATATATCAAAGAGATC
This sequence comes from Thuja plicata, assembly GCA_018584345.1. Lineage (NCBI taxonomy): Eukaryota > Viridiplantae > Streptophyta > Pinopsida > Cupressales > Cupressaceae > Thuja > Thuja plicata. The sequence continues at coordinate 1,699,362 of MU226068.1, read as the reverse complement.
CTCAAAACCTTTGGTATGGAAGATTAAAAGCCTGTTGGAACACCTATGGTTACTGGATGTAAATTATCGAAAGAAGATGAGACACAAGAGGTGGATAATAATATTTACCGATCCATGATTGGTAAATTGCAATATGTTGTTCACAACATACCTGATATAGCACACATTGTTGGGATTGTTGCAAGATTTTCTTCTAATCCTAAGGAAACACATATGTCTGTAGTAAAAAAAATTTGAGATATCTGAAAGGCACAAAATAATTTGGTTTATTGTACAAGAAAGGAGGTACTTTTGATCTACAAGTCTACATTAATGCAAATTGGGCTAGAAATGTTGATGATAGGAAAATTACTAGTGGAGGCATATTCTTTCTAGGTGAAAGATTGGTTACATGGTTGAGCAAGAAGCAAAGTTGCATTTCACAGTCTACTGTTGAGGCAGAATATGTTGTTGCTGCTATGAATTGTGCAAATATAGTATGGATTAAAAAATTAGTTGAAGGTATGCAAGAAGAGATCAAAGATCCGGTTACTATTTTTGTGATAATACAAGTGCTATTAATATATCAAAGAACCGGGTTGTACATTCAAAGACCAAGCACATTTCTATCAAGTATCACTACTTGAGAGAACAAGTTCAAGAGAAGAATGTGAGATTGGAATATGTCAATTCAAAGGAACAATTGGCTGATATATTGACAAAGCCCCTACCTAAAAATGCTTTTGAGTATCTCAGAGGTAAATTAGGGGTTCTTCCCCTATCCAATATTCACTAAAGAGCATGAGGCATGCTACATCAATTCTATATTTTATTAGAATATCTATTATTGAATTGATGTTAGCATGACACACTTTAGGTGATTCTTGAAGTTGTGAAGAGATTTTTGTATGCAATTTTTTATGAGTACATGTCAGGTATAATCCACTACTGGAACAAGTCTTTAGGAGTATGACTTTTTGGCATTTTTTTCAAAGAGGGAGAGAATTAATTGATGACATTTATCCTTAAGGGAGATATTGATGAATTGGGGGAGAATGAATGAATTGATATTATTTACTCAGGAAGGAGAATCAGAATGTATGATGCAGGAATCAGAAGATTTATCCAAGAGGGAGATCTAGATTGAAAGATCATAAATCAAAGTGGAAACAGAAATATCAAATCAGAGGGAGTTCAGTTATGTATCTGAGTGTTGTCATCATCAATTGTTATAACATTGTTATAGTGGTTTCCAGAAATGCAAAAGAGGGAGATTTTTAATCAATTGATGAAGATTTGATGAAGATGATGAAGACTAAGTGATACTGAGTATCATGATTGTAGAAATGGTTAGATCAGTTGTTTTGTCATTGATGTCAAGCAATTGATTAATTGATTTTCATTATGTTACCATGTCTTAAGAGGAGAAGTTAAATGGGTGACAAACACAGATCAGACAATGATGAATTAATGATTATATAGTTGTTTACTACTATAAATTTCATGTTATCAAATTAGTACAATTGATTGATTAAGTCAGAAATTGAAAAGATTTAAAGTTATGACTAAAAGAGTTACTTTACCGAGCTAGACTGAGTCAGTCAGTATAGAGTTATGTAAGTTGGTCATAGTTATCGAACACCAAGAGAAATACAAGCACTGAGCACCAAAGATGAGTTAGACACTGAGAAGTGAATGAAGACAATTACCAAGTTGCAAAGAAATTTTACCGAGTACAGGATATTGATTGTAAATGATGATAAGATTGAATTTAATGTGAAGCGATGATGAGCTAGATGAGTATATGAATTAAAGGAAGTTTTTTAGAAGATCTACGAACATGAAAATTCAATAAGAAGATCTAAGGAAAAGATCAAGTGGTTAAACTTGATTATGTGAGTTCAAAGAAAAGTTCAAGTTTCGAGGTAAAAGTGAAGTGGTTTACTGAGTTGAGATTTATGAAGAAGATGATCGAACGATAGAGAAAAAATGATGGAAAATATAATTAAGGAGATTAAGAGGCAAAAGTATTTATATATAAAGAATGAGAACAAATAGATAAATATGAATACATAGAGGCTAGCGAATTGAATAGAGAAGAAGAAGAAGCTGAAGAACAACATTTACCAAGCAGAACAGAGAAATAGAGATTGAAGGATTTACAGTCTAAGAAAGAGATAAATGGAGTATGTGATGCTAGTATTCAATTGAGAATAAAGGATCTAACACAAGAAAAGGTATTTTTTATGTTTACATATCAAATTTTTATTGTTTCTTATTAGTATTTGTAACAGAGAAATCTCTTAACCAAGTGAATTTAACCATCCTATTTGTAAATCCTAGAAGTAGGTGACATTCCAAAAGAGTGTTTAAAGACCTCTAACAAGGCCACTCTTAATAGGGTGAAGATCCTAATAGATCTAAGGTAAATTCCTTAACAAGGTCACATTTAGTAAATGTGTTTGTAATCTTTAACAGGATAAGTTCTTGACCGAGCGTACTTTAGAAGGGTACATTTTTATTGTGGGCCACAATTTCCACAGAGGTTTTTCACAAATTGGGTTTCCTCATTAAATATGGTGTCAACTATGTTAATCTAATGTTAATGAGTTTGAATGATTTATTTACAAATATTAGATGTATGGTTGTTTAAGTTATTAAGTTGTTTGGTGAATCGGTTGTTACTATATTTAGTGTTACCGAGTGAATTAGTGAGTTTAGTTTTAAGTGTTTACATTTGATTTTGTGTGATTCACCCCCCCTCTCCATGGACCAACATGTGATTCATCCCACCATGAGGGTTTGACTTGGGGTTTGAAACCTCTAGAGTCAGGTAGGATAATGTTATTGTTTGTGAGGAGAGTTCTCAGGGTTACCTCAAGAGGTTCTCCCAGTGGAGTGGATTTTATTCGTGGTGAAGTAAATTGGGACATAAATGATGGTTTTGGTTGGTTGTTCCCTTGGTTATGGTTGTTATTGTTGTTATTGTTGTTATTTAATAATTTTTTATTGGGTGGATTGATGTTGTTTTCTTGGTGGGTGGAACCACTAGAAAGATAGAATGGCTTAGGTTTGACATTATTTTCTTCCATCGCTCCATCGTTTACTAGATTTTTATTATTTTTTTCAACCAAAACTTAGGCTTTTCATTGTTGGTATTGGTTGAGGATTTATTATTTAAATTGGGGTTGTTGGTGTTTTAAAATCCTTTTTTGTCCTTGTATATTTTTAGTTCGCCCATTTTAACCAAAGCTTCTTCTATTTTGAAACTATTTTCAATCACCTTTTCAAAGGATGGAGGACATTAGAGTTGTAATTTAACTTATTGATAAATATGTCCATCTTTTCCTTTTCTAGCTTAGGTATTTGGGAAAGATATTTCTCCAACGTAGTAGGAAAGTTAAGAACGCTTCTCCATTTCTCCATTTTTTGTTCCATAGATCTAGCATGGTTACTTCATGCTCAATATTGTAAGAATATTGAGTCATGAACTTGGAGACCAATTATTTAAATTTTTTTATTCCTTGTGGTAGTTTTGAAAACCACTCCATTGCTTGGCCTTCTAAGCTCCTAGGAAATAACCTCATCAGATAAGTTGGTTCGTGTAGCAATTCCATGCTTATTGTACAGAATTCTCTAATGTGGTCTTGAGGGTCAATTGTACCCATGTTTTTGAAGTACTTCAGAAATACCACATTTGGTGAGAAAGGTATCATAACTAAACTTTTTTCAAAGGGAAAAGGACAAATGCCCTCGATTGTGTATTGTTTTAGTGCATTTCCCTTTTGAATATTATCCAATTGTGTTTGAAGTGATTGGATATGTTTAGTTAAGACTCCTAGGGGGTTGACCTAATCTTCATTTTATTTTAATTTTTATATGTCGTAATCATGAGATAGTTTGACCCCTAGTTGAGCTAGTTTCATGAAATATCTCTCTTTATCTTTCTCTAGCACTTTCTCCATCATTTTTTAAAAAATGGTATTTTGTTATGTTTCTCTCACATTTTCCTCAATTATTTATTCATGAGTAGGATCAGTGGTGTTACTAGTATTAGTACTATTTAATGCTTTTTATGAAGATTAGTCCAAGAGTTCTCCATGTTGACTTTAATTTCTTGAACTTGGTCTAATTTTGGGCTTGGATTTTCTTAATGGGTTTGATTCATTGGTGATTGATTTTTGTGTTGAGATGAGATTTCTCCTTGAAAAGTTACATATTTTAATATGACCTTATTATTAATTGTTTCAAAGTGATAAGACCTTGTCCTTTTTGGCATAAAATTAACTCTTGATTTATTTCTTGAATCAAGGTTTCCTCAATAGTTAAAGTTTTCTTCAAAAATATTGATTGAGTCTACTATAAACAACTGATATGATACGATTCTAATGTTGTTTTTCTCAAATGAAAGTGTTTCCTAATGATGAAGCCTAATAGAGAAATATCTATCTTTATGATGTGGACTTATTGATAGGTCCTGGTTTTGTTGGTTCTAGGAAAAGGACCTGTAATCCTTGTTGACGAACTTTTCATAACTCAAGGATTTGGATGTTTGGACAACACTCATGATTTGATGTGATGTAAATGGAATTATATGAATGATCAACTTGTTTAGAGTTATAACAATGGCACATTTTATTAAATACCATATTTCTATTAAGACACTTAAATTCAAAAAAGTATTCAAAAGATAAATAACAAACACACTTAAGCACTCAATCTTAGCAAAGGCAAAACAACTATAAAACACAATTTTTGTCTTGTAACCTTTCCACAAATTGTTGCAAAAAAAACCAATTCAGACAAGCTACCTAAGGACAATTTTGGTTTTCATGGATAATGAGGTAAGCTTTCAATTTAACCAAGATTTATTCAAGATTTCGTTTGAAGAAGTTTTTGCATTTTTTAGTCGCTTTATGAGAGTCTCCCACCATTTTAAAAATAATGTTTTGCGCAATCCGTGAGGATTACTAGAGGAGAGCTATTGTACAAAAAAAAAATTTCAATCACCCCATTAAGGATGAAATCTTTTTATATTATAGTGGGTTGGATTATCATGGAAAGAATGATTATATCCCACTTTGGGTCATCCCTCTCACCTTCCTTGATAAGGTAAATCTCAGGAGGCAGGCCCATGAAAGTTTGAAAATCAATGCACTATTTGAATATAAATGACATAAAGGTAAGTTTAGGAATTTGATCACGCCAATAAGGATGAGAAAATGTCCCTTATTACCCCTATTCTTCAAAGACAATAAGCATGGGATTCATTTTTGGACCTTTATCTAATGGAACTTAGGTATGCTTAGTATTTTGATCACTACGAAAAGGTGAGAGCATAAGCCAAAATACCTGTGTTCACAAGAAAAATGACATCTTCCTATTTAGATTATGTGTTTTGAACTTGTAAATGCCACAAATTAAGCAAAGTACAGGAAATAACAGATTTAAGAGTCACACCTTTTTTGAAGCTTAATGCACATTTTTTAGGTTTTTTGATGATTTGTTATATGATACCTTGGTGATCGTTCCAGCTCCTTAACACCCAAGTCTCTCATGAACATTAGTCCAACATCAAATGAACAAAGTGAAGGAAAATTGAAAACAAATACACCTTGATTGACAGCTTTTGAAATAAGAAGTATTTAAGCTAAAGGTGGAAATTAAGCTTGATACAACTTTAGAATTTTTGTGTAATGTTCATAAGATTTTACTTCTTCATCTAACATTTCCAATACATTTTCATTATGAACCTTCTTTGCGTATTTTTCTAACCTTTTAGATTCCTTTTCTTGAAAATAATCAAGTGTTCTAAACGTAGGTTTTTGGACTTTCTTAAATTGAACCATTTTCAAAGAGGAGAGTCATCAAGATGAATAAAATGTGTACCATAAAAATCTTGGTAGAGATAAACTATCTGCAAATACTTGTTTCACGCTTGAACTTTTTCTTCCAAGGTATTGGATTTGATGGCTAATTATATTGGCTTTGCATCTTTGTACAATATTTTTCGCATCTTCCTCTTGAAAATATATAGGTAATCTAAACATAGCTTTCTGGATTTCCCTTGATTTTATTCTCTTATTCATCCAAAACATCAATCAGTTCTCAAATTATCAATTATGCAACCAATTCTAATGTTTTCTATCATAAACCAAATGCTACAAAAAAGCTACCAAATGAGATGCAGAACTGACCAAATGTAACGCAGAACTGACCAAATGCAATGCAAGACTGACAAAATGCAATGCAAAACTAACTAAATAAGATACAAAAGTGACCAAATGCAATGCAGAACTGACCAAATGAGATACAAAACTGACTAGATGCAATGCAAAATTGACCAAATGCAATGCAGAACTGACTAAATGAGATGTAGAACCAACCAAATGATATAAATTATGAACTAAACAAAAAATAAACCAAATGAGACATTTCAAATTCCAAATGCGAGACTCAATGGACCAAATTCGAGATTCTTTGGCCTTTATGCGAGATTCTATTGACCAAATGTGAGATTATGTAGTCTAAATGAGAGCTTCTCCAGGCCAAATGTGAGATTTTGCAAGCCAAATGTGAGATTATGCAGTCCAATTGTGAGGTTCTTCAGCCCAAATGTGAGGTTCTTCAACCCAAATACGAGTTCCTTCAGCCCAAATATGAGGTACTTTGATCCATATGCGATATTCTACAATTTTCTAAAGATTTGCAAGGAAAAAAGCTACAAAAAAATTAAAATTATAATGGTAGAATGTGAGGTCCTACCCCACGATGGGTGTGATTTATGTGTGTGTAAACCTGCAATTCACAAACCTACATGAAACATTAGTTCAACATACATTCAAATTGAATCAATGATCTAACTATTTAATCAATTTGAAAATGAAATCAAATCAAGAGCGTCTCATGGATCTCTAGCTAGAAGGATTAAAAGAGTTCTCTCAATTGAAAAGAAATCCTAAAGTGACAACCCCTAGAAAAAGAATTATGCTAAGAATGATTAAAAAAAAAAAGATGGATCTAAGATGCAACTATATACAAATTAAGATAAATTCCCTATTCTAAATGCTCAAATATATTCAAACATGAAGTAATTATTATGCTCTATATGAAAGTAGAGGTAATTAGATGTGAATTCGTGGTTTAAACATGTTTATGCCTCATATTTATAGGATTTCCCAAGGTGTAGGGGTAATTTAAGATAACCATGTGCAAAGTATGGTTGAGGTTAAGGCTGAGTGATGTGTCCCCTTTGAGTGGACAAGATTGATTTATAAGATTGAGTGGTCAAGGTAGAAAATCATTTTGGTGATCCATGTACTTTCTTTCCTCACTCCCCATTGGTTGAGTTATTTTTCCTCATGTAGTGGTGGGTGAGGAATATTAGGATTTAATTAATTCAAAATAATTAATTACTTTATCCATGATTGATTTATTGAATTGAATTTAATCGATTAGTGAAGTGAGTAATTAAATGATTAATTTAATTACCTAGTTATTTGACTTAGTGATTTTAAATAATTAAAAGTGGCTTGTATTTGATTGGTTTTTATTTTGACTTGTGTTGACCAATTTTAGTTGTATACAATAGTCTTGACTTGGATCTATTATATGAAGGATATGGATGTTTTCACTAATGATTGGATCTAGACTTCACTCCTTATCTTCCATGCTTGATGTTTGAATTAATGAATATCAATGTGGATTAAGTCCCTTAAATTGAATGTCTAATTGCTTGATTTATTGCTTGAATATGTATTCTCTTGATTGTAGATGGATCTTCAAAATAAGGGAGGTAACTTTGTATTTATATATCACCTAGCCCATTTAGAGCCAGAAACTCAAAGAGAGTTGACTAGAATTAGAAATCTTGCTAAAAACCTAGATGAAAATCACAATTTAAATTTTCTTACAAGATACAAAGTACGAAGAAAATTTATAGGCATGGGGTGAGTTAGACACTCCCTACACCCTTAAACTCATCCTATACCATCAATTTTGGTCTCAAATTCAAATCGGGAGCCAATCAAGATATTAGGATTTCAAAAATTGTATTTAAAGTTAGAATTGAGCTCAAGTCAAGTACAGAAGGCCAACCATAATTAAATAGGGCCTATATATACAAGAGGAGATGAATGTGTTTGCATAACTAATGTAGAGATAAAGTTGAGTATGTTATGGTATGTGTTTGTTGTAGATCTGATGATAGGTTAATTGGCTATGATGTTGTCATTGATGTCAAATTAGTGTTTGTTGGTTGAAAGTGTGCATGTCATGTTGATGTATGTTCAAGAGGTTGAATCCTGAGTTGTGGTAAGATTTGGTGTGTGCAATCATAAAGGAGGACTATTTGGTGTCTTGGATGCTAAATCTATGACTGCACAGGTTGATCTTATGTTTGGTATGACTTATGTTTGATTGAAGGTTGATAGGTCAATAGGAAGAACGAGATGAAGCCAAGAAGGAATGATTTGATGTTTGTGTCAAAGAGGTTTTGATTCAGATGTTTTGGTTCAATATTTTCTATCTTGAATATTTTATCAAGTTTTTGTTGCGATCGCATCATCATTTGATGACCGGGGGACCAAGTTTCAAGTGACAGAAGGTTGTTCAGTAAAATGTCATAAGAAGTTCTTACAACAGTCAATCAAATCATTGACCACTGATGATGCACCGTGTTCAAGCACATGATTATGTGTTCCATGGATCATGGTGAAGTTTAATATTGACAAGGATTGATGAGTTGGAATTTTCATGATCATTATGATCAGATTTCTTGGAGGTTGTGCAAGAACATTGAAGAATGTGTTGTGGTTTGACTTTTCTTTGTCAAATCGATGTGCCATGGATTTGAAGGCTGACCTGAGTTTGTTAGAAATTTATATGGTTTGTTAGCACATTTTACGGTTTGTTCATTGAGTGGGAAAGATTGTAAAATGTTTTGTAATTCGGTTAATTGTCCTAATGAACTTGTAATGTATAAATATGTAAAATGATGAAAAGCACAAGTGTAGATCATGAATGTAGAGGTGCAATAGAGAGAAGAGAGAAGAAATAATATTTTTTGTATGTGAAGAAGAGATTGAGCTTGAACTAGATTTGTATTAGCAGAGAGTGCTACTTTCTTTGATCATTTACTTGTTGATTCCTAACAGCTTCATCAAGCTAAATCCCTTAACCGGGTAGATCCTAGCAGGTATGAATTGTAAATCATTTAACTAGGTGACTCTTTAATTAGGGTTTGAAATCCTTTAAATAGGTTACTCCTAGTAGGGTAAAGCTCCTAATAGGGCTAGAGGTAAATCCCTTGACCGAGTGACTCCTAATAGGGTCTTTCTCTTAATCGGGAATTTGTAAGCTTTTAATAAGGCTAAGCTCTTAACTGGGCGTACTTCAGAAGAGTGAAAATTTTTGTGGGTGCCATCCACATACATGGTTTTACCCAATTATATTTCCATGAGAAACAATTTGGTGTTATTGTATTGTATGGTTGTGGATGTTTATCTTTATTATTTAGTTTTTTATGCAATGGATGTCTATTAATGCAAGTGGTTGAATGGTTAATGAAAAGTTTTGAATTTTTAAATTACTGATCCCCCCCCCCACTCTCAATAATCTTGGATCTCTTAATACTAACAATTGGTATCAGAGCTTTGGTCCTCTTTGGGGTAATCCTAATAGCTTGAGGAAAAGATCCAATGATGAGGAAGGAACCTCCCAAGTTCTCTAAAGACAACTACCTAGTATGGAGTGACATAATGAAGTTATATCTAAAAGGTATGGGATCATAATATTGGATGCATGTCAGAAGAAGGTATATCAATCCTCCTGGAAATCTCACTACAAAAGAACTGAAGGAATAGTAAGAAAATACTCAAGCACAAGAGGCCATTGTAAGTACCCTATCTGATATTCAATATGTTGATATTCGTGGACTTGATACTACCTATGATGTCTAGGAAAAGTTGAAATTAATTTATGTATGGAGGAGATGTTCTTGTGTAAAAAGATAAGAAAGAAAGTCTTGGAGGAAAGTATGATGACATGAAGATGGTAGAAGGAGAGAACATTGCACAATATTGCAGAACAATAAAATATGTTGTTGGTGTTATCAGAGGTACTAGTGGAACTATTAAGGAAGATACTATGGTAAGTAAAATGTTAAGAACTTTACTTCCTTCTTATGCCATTAGAGTGTTTTTATAAATGATTTGATAACCTTTGATAATGTTAGTATAGATGGACTGATTAGTAAGCTTACTGCATTTGAGTTAAATAACTTTGATAACAGTATTTCAAGAGTTGAGGCAGCTTTCAAGGCATCAGTGTCCAATGTACTGATAAGGAAAGGAAGGAAAAAAGTCATGATTCTGATTACATGTCAAGTTATGCCAGTGAACTTGATGCTATCTTGGAAGAAGAAAGGAAACAAGGAGAGCTTGAAGCTCTACTAGAAAAGAGGCTGCCTAGAGGAACTGGTAAGTACAAAGGTAAACTTCTACTGAAATGTTTCTCACGTAATAAGATTGGATATATTTTTGCTAGATCTCCAAATGGTGACCAAAAGGATACACTTAGAATTTTTAAGGGAAAAGAGAAGAAAAAATTCTTTGTTGTAGTGAATGAAGGAGTTACCGATGAAGAATCAAGAGATTTTGAGGAAGAGGAGTTTGTATTTGTTGCAGTCAAAGAAGATCCATCTGAAGGAGAAAAGGCACTAGTTTCTCACTTAAGACAAAATGATGAGTGGATTATAGATAGTGGATTTTCACATCATATGACTGGTGATAAGAGTAATTTCTTTAAACTTGATGAGTTTGATGGTGGTGACGTAAGTTTTGGTAATAATACACCTTGTTTGGTTAAAGGTAAAGGCACTATTTATTTTAATGATAAGAGTAATACATATGATGTTTATTATGTGGATGGTCTAACACATAATCTATCCAGTGTGGGTCAGCTAAATGATAAAGGTTACAGACTGGAATTCAAAGGAGGTGTATGCAAAATAATTGGAAGCTCTAGTGATGATATTGCTACCTGTAGGCATACTAGAGGTAATTTATTCCATCTGAATACTACTACGAATAGTTGCTTGGTTGCAAAGGTTGAAGATAGTTGGCTATGACATAGAAAGTTTTGTCATGTAAAATTTGATAGTTTGATAAAACTAAGTAAGAATAATGCAGTTAGGGGATTGCCTCAATTAGTCAAACCAGACAACATGATGTGTAAAGAATGTCAGTTGGGTAAGTTAACTAGTTCTACTTTCAAAAGAAAGTCTTTTTCATCTAAAACCATACTTGATTTGGAGCATACAGATCTTTGTGCACCTATGAGATAGAAGAGTTATGTAGGTGAAAGATATTTCGTATTATTTATTGATGATTAATCTAGAATGATGTGGTTAACTTTCTTGAAGGAGAAGTCTAATGCATTCCATAAATTTAAAGCATTCAGAGCACTGGTTGAGAAAGAATCTTGTAAGAACTTAAAATGTTTAAGATCTGATAGAGGAGGTGAGTTTACTTCTACAAAATTTGTTAAGTAATTTGAAGATAATGGAATCAAGAGATTAATGTATGCACCAAGGACTCCACAACGAAATGGTGTTGCAGAGAGAAAGAACAAAAGTATAGTGGATGTTGCAAGGACTATGTTGATTCAAGGGGATGTACCAAAGATGTATTGGAAAGAAGAAATTATTACTATTGTTTACACACTAAACCGAGTGCAAGTAAAGAAAGGAATAGATAAGACACCTTATGAGCTATGGTATGGTCACTCACCTAATGTTAATTATTTCAAAGTCTTTGGGAGTAGATGTTACATTAAGAGGGATGATTACACTGGAAATTTTGATCCTAAGAGTGATGAAGGTATTTTCTTGGGTTATTCTACTAAAATCAAAGAATATAAGTTTTTCAATAAGAGAACTAAAAAAATGATTGAGAGTGCAAATCTAAAGGTGGATGAATACCATGAGAAATTTGGTGATTAAAGAAAGAAAGTGAGAGATGATGATCAGGAGATTGTCTATATTGAACCAGAAATGCATGAACTAGTATAACAAAATAGTGTAGAAGAAGTGATTCAATAGGCAAAAGAAGAAGCTCCTAGACCTAAACCGATGATACCTAGGTATGTGAAGATGAATCATTCTGCTAATCAGATTATAGGTGATAAAAATGCAAGTGTTCTAACCAGAAGGAAGCTCAAAGAAAGTACTTGTTTGGTTTCCAAGTATGATCCCAAGATAGTGAAGGGAGAAATCAAGGATTAAGATTGTGTAAAAGCTATGGAAGAAGAAATTGATCAAATTGAGAAGCATGATACATGGGCACTTGTTCTTGGGCCTGAAGATAAAAATGTGATTGGTACCAAATGGGTTTTCAAGAAAAAAACTGAATGAAGATGGAGATGTGATAAGAAACAAGGAAAGGATTGTATGAAAGGCCTATGCACAAGAAGGACTAGAAAATGGAGAGACTTTTTCTCCAGTAGAAAGACTAGAAGGGGTAATAATTCTACTTGTTTATGTTGCTAATAAGAAGTTCAAAGTTTTTCAAATGGATGTCAAGTCATATTTCTTAAATGGAAGTACTGAAGAATAGGTCTACATAGAACAATCTGATGGTTTTGTATTGAAAAAGGACAAGGACATGGTATGCAAGATACAAAAGGCACTATATGGACAAAACCAAGCCCCAAGGGCATGGTATGAAAGGTTACATTCCTATATTATTTAGATTAGCTTTAATAGAACAAGTGATGGTAGTAATGTGTACCTAAAAGTTGAAGGAGATAAGTTGCTTTTAGCTGAATTATTTGTTGATGATATAATCTTTGGAGGAAATGATGAGATGAGTTTGACATTTTCTGAAGAGATGAAGAAGGAATTTAAAATTTCAATGATTAGGGAGATCAAATTCTTTATTGGATTGCAGTTTTTACAATTAAAGAATGGTACTTTTGGTATGGATGACTTCAAGCCAGTTGGAACCCCCATGGAAACAGGGTGTAAATTGTCTAAGGATTATGAATATGATGCACAAGATACTACTTTGTACAGATCTATGATTGGTAAGCTATAGTATTTTGTTCATAGAAGACCATATATTGCTCAAGCAGTTTGTATAGTGGTTAGATTTCAATCAAATCCTAAGGAATATCATATGGTTGCAATTAAAAGGATATTTAGGTATTTGAAAGGCATGGTTGATTGTGGTCTTTGGTATGCTCATGATGGTGATTTCTCTTTAAGTGTGTTTACTAATGTTGATTGGGCAGGAAATTTTGATGATAGAAAGAGTACAAGTGGTGGTTCGTTATTTCTAGGTGATAGTCTTGTATCTTGGAGAAGTAAGAAGAAAATTTGTACCTCACAATCCACTACAGAAGTAGAATATGTAGCAGCGGCTATAAATTGTACGCAAATTTCATGGATGAAGTAGATTCTTGAAGGTATCAAAGAAAATATGACTGAACTGGTAACTATCTTTTGTGACAATACAAGTACAATAAATATTTCCAAAAATCCATTAATGCATTCCAAGACTAAGCACATTGCAATTAAGTATCACTTTTTGAGAGAGCAAGTGTAGGAGAAAGAGGTGAAGTTGGAATATGTCCCAACAAAGGAGTAGATAGTATATATCTTCACCAAGCCACTACCTAATGCTACTTTTGAGTACCTTAGAGGTAAGATAGGGGTTATGCCCCTACCTAAATTGAACTAAGATTTTGTTGGTCCATCAATAGTGGATTTATTTCCATATCTTTCATTGTGGATTGATGTTCAAGGGACTACTCCTTAGGGGAGTAGTCGATGAAAGATGAAGACAGTTGCAACCAGTGATGTATTGGGCTTATTTTTCCTTTGGAATTGTTGTCAAATGGGGAGAAGAGAAGAGAAGAGTAAATATTGGGGAGAAGAGCATGAGAAGAGAAATTCAAAAGAATCAGCTAAGGGGGAGTAGTGAACTACAAAGAAAGATACTCTAGAAAACTGCTTGGTATTGTTGGTGTTTCCACCAATGCCAAAGGGGGAGATGGTTGGTATAACTAATGCATAGATAAAAATGAGTATATTATGGTATGTTTTTGATGCAATTCTGATGATAGAATGATCATTTATGATGTTGACATTGATGTCAAATTAGTGTTTGTTGGTTGATAGTGTTCCTGTAATGTTGATGTATGTTCAAGAGCTTGAATCCTGAGTTGTGGTAAGAGTTGGTGTGTGCGATCATAAAGGAATACTGCGTGATGTCTCTAGATGCTATATCTATGATTGCACAGGTTGATCTTATGTTTGGTATGACTTATATTTGATTCAAGGTTAGCAGGTCAACAGGAAGAACAAGATGAAGCCAAGAAGGAATGATTTGATGTTTGTGTCAAATAGGTTTTGATTCAGATGTTGTGGTTCAGGATTTGTTATCTTGAATATGTTATGAGGTTGTTTTTGTGACCGCATCATGATTTTATGACCGAAAGACCAAGTTTCAATTGATAAAATGTCGTTCAGTAAAATGTCATAAGAAGTTCTTAGAATAGTAAGTCAGACCCTTGACTGGTGATGATGCATTGTGTTGAAGTAAGTGATTATGCGTTCCAGGGATCATGGTGATGTTGAAGATTTATGAGGATTGATGAGTTGGAATTTTCATGATCATTATGATCGGATTTCTCTGAGGTTGTACAAGAACATTAAAGAATGTGTTGTGGTTTGAGGTTTCTTTGTCAAATCGATGTGTGATGGATTTGAAAGCTGGCCAGAGTTTGTTAGAAAGATATTTAGTTTGTTAACATTTTTTATAGTTTTTCATTGAGCGGGAAAGATTGTAAAATGTTTTGTAAGTTGGTTAATTTCCCTAATGAACTTGTAATGTATAAATATGTAAAATGATGAAAAGAACAAGTGTAGATCGTAGATGCATAGGTGTGATTAAGAGAAGAGAGAAGAAAGAAGATTGTATGTATGTGAAGTAGAGATTGAGCTTGAACTTGATCTGTATTAGCAGAGAGTGCTACTTTCTCAAATCATTTACTTGTTGATTCCTAAAAGCTTCATCAAGCTAAACCCCTTAACCAGGTAGATCCTAACAGGTCTGGATTGTAAATCCTTTAACCAAGTGACTCTTTAATTAGGATTTGAAATCCTTTAACTAGGTTTTTCCTAACAAGGTAAAGATCCTAATAGGGCTAGAGGTAAATACCTTGACTGGGTGACTCCTAACAAGGTCTTGCTCTGATTCAGCCATTTGTAATCTTTTGACAGGGCTAAGCTCTTAATTGGGTGTACTTCAAAAGAGTGCAGATTTTTGTGAGTGTCATCCTCACACATCGATTTTCCCAGTTGGGTTTCCACGAGAAAAAATTTGGTGTTATTGTGTTGTATGGTTGTGGATGTTTATCTTCATTGTTTATTTTTCATGCATTGGATGTCTATTGATGCAAGTGGTTGAATGGTTAATGCAAATTTTTGAATTATTAGATTACTGATTCACCCCCCCCCCCCCCCCCCCCCNCCTCCCTCTTAGTAATCTTGGATCTCTTAATACTAACAGAATGATTGAAATAATAAATGAGACGCCCTTAATTAAGGGGTAATTTAATTAATTAATTAATTAATTTAATTGTGAGATTTAATCAAAGGGTCACACCCATAATCAAAGGGGGACATAATGTAAATTAAATCACTAAAGAGACAAATATTTAAATATTAATTAATTAAATATATTGTAAAAAGACCAATTAATGCATGGAAGCCCCAGACACTAAAATGGGGACTAGCAAAGGACTAAAATTGAATTGCTTACAATTTAGGACACTACATCTTTATCATGGCCAACCTAGTTTTAGATTTTGGTGATCAAGGTGATATATGTTAGAATAAATGAGAGGGGGGTGAATCAGTGGCCTTAAAAATAATTCCAAAAACTCAACCAAACATTTGTGTCTCAAATATAATATCCACATTTATCTTTCAGTCCATCAAGATGAATTCCTTAAATAACTTTAGAAAATATATACTGCTCTGTAAGATATATTTTTTTATCTTTTTCTAGCTTTTACCGAGTAGCAGCAATTAAACTTAGTGTTTACCGACCAATCCAATTTTAGTAATGTGTAAAGTAAACTATCAATGCAATGAAAGAAATACACATTTGACTCATGGATTTTAACATGGAAATCATGTTAAGGGAAAAAACACTTAGGACAGTAACCCAAAATTTTCACTCTTCTGAAGTGAGCTCGGTGAAGAGCCAACCATGTTAAAGGTTACAAACACACTGTTAAGTGCGACCTTGTTAGAGGATTCAAAACTAACAATTTGTCTTTTAACCTAGCATTCACTATGTTGTCAACAAGAAAACCTTTTGATACTCTTGAGTATCTCAATACATTAAGGATGGTTAAATCCCACTCGGTTAAGAGATTTTATGAATCAATGGTTAAACTGAAATAGTAAATGATCTTTTCAATAATAAAACTTTAACTTGAAGATTTTCAGATCTATTGTTAGTCCAATAATACCTATCTAATCAATATTCTCTTCAATTCCTTTGCTCCCTTCTTTGTTATGCTCGGTGAATGCTTTGTCCTCTGTTGCTTAGTGTCTGCACAATTACTGGCTCTTTCTTTCAGCTGGTATGATAAGATCTGCATGAATACTTATATCTTCACCTGAATTATATTCAGCATTCCTCTTATCATAATGAATTACTTGTCTCTTTATATAGACATAATTTATCCACTTCAATCTCCCTTGTTTTCATCGTAGATCACTTCTTGATCCGTAAAACTTGGCATTCTTTTCTTTATCCCGTAAAGCTCTGCTTTAGTTTTATTCAGTAGATCTCTCCCTGATAACTATGCTTTAAAGCTCTTCCATGCTTTAGTTTAACTGATTGATGAAAATAAAGCAATCAATCGGTCAATCTAAATATAGCTCCTGCCAACTAAGTGTTTTTATCATTCTTTATTTTCAGTTCTGATCGGTGATCAACTTCAGTTAGCTCGGTCATTGACTTCAATTACGCTCGGTAACAACTTCAGTTAGCTTGATGACCATTCTAGCTATGCGTGGTAAATAGCTCTTTCTCGGTAATGATGTGCTCGGTTACTATGGTTCTCAGTATACACTATGAACTACTCGGTGTTCACTGCCCGTCAGTGTGCACTGTCTGTCGGTGTTTACTGTCACTCGGTGTATATTGAAATTTTATCTTTTACTGACTGCATAGACTTTGTCTCTTCAGCTTATTCAAGGTTATGACCAATATGTATATGACTAATCAAAACATATCAAGTTGACATCAATTAAAATACAATACATTAACCGATTTAATGTCTTGCATTCATTTCTGCAGCTCAGTGATCATCAACTTATCATTTTCAAATATTCAATCAGTTATAGTTCATTAATCTCTCCCTTTGGCATTGATGGCAACATAATATGAAATATGCCATATCATACCAAACTTATTTTTTCATAGCGAATTCAAATATCTGACTCTCGGTAAGCTCTTCTAGCTTAGATTTTATTCTTGTTGTGTGCTCTCCCTTTCTTCATTCCCTTCAATGGATAGGTGTAGAAATTCTATTTTCTGGTCCCTTTCTTGTAGAATCTCTTCTCCCTTTTCTGGATAGATATGTAGTTTTAACTCTCTCCAATTCTCTCCCTTCATAGAATCTTCTTTCTCTGATATTTTTTCTCCCTTTGACTGAATCATGATAGATATTTCATATTGAATATATCTCTCCCTTTGACAGCAATGCCAAACAAAAATATATCATTGAATCTTATGTCCATCATCAATACAGCTCTGTAGTAGCCAACAATATCTTTTGTGTGTCATTTAGATAAGTACCTTTTTGTACTAATATGTCATTGTAGTCCATATCTCAGCTTGCATCAACATGATTGATCTTCTGATAATGTGTAGGCTGATGCAGCCTCCTAGTCAGCTCAGTGACCAGTAGACAAGGGTCGAACCCCTAGTATATTCTTCAGGTATTCAAATGTATCTTTTGGTAATGGTTTTGTGAATATGTCTACTAGTTTTTCTTTAGATTGTACATATTCTAGTATTAGCTCTTTCTCTTGTACTTGTTCTCTCAAGTAATGATACTTAATAGCTATGTGCTTTATCTTAGCATGCATTACAGGGTTCTTTGAAATATTGATAGCACTTGTATCATCACAATAGATAATTACTAGGTCAAGAATTTCTTCATTTATACCTTTCAGCAATTACTTGATCCATGCAATATTAGAAAAATGTGTAGCAGCAGCCACATATTATGCTTCTGCAGTTGATTGAGATATGCATCCTTGATTTTTACTTATCCATGTGACGAGTTTGTCACCCATAAAGAATGCTCCTCTTGTTGTGCTCTTTCTATCATCTATGTTTCTAGGCCAATCAGCATCAGTATAAACTTATAGGTCAAATTTTCCTTCTTTATTATACCACAAACCATATTCTTTAGTATTCTTCAGATATCTCAAAATTCTTTTAACAGTAGTCATGTGTGATTCCTTGGGATTAGCAGAGAATCTTGCAACTATACCAACTACATGTGTTATATCTAGTCTAGTGTGTACAACATACATTAGTTTTCCAATCATAGATCTGTATAAGGTCTGATTTGCCTCAGTTTTCTTGTCTTCCTTTGTCAATTTGCATCCAGTTTCCATAGTTTTAGTAATAACTGAGAGGGGGGGTGAATCAGTAGCCTCAAAAATTAATCCTTAAATCAACCCTTAAAACTTATTACCACCTTTAAGCCTCTATTTATACTCAGTCCTACAAGATGAATGCCTTGAAATACTTATAACAAATTACTACTTGTCAGATTGCTTTGTAAAACCTCCTTTCGTATGTTTACCGATAAGCACTCTTCCTATTTACCGAAACACAGTAAATAACTAGTGCATACCGATCAATCCAAAATAACTTATGTGAAATGCAAAATAGTAAAGTAATGAAACATAAACACATAACACATGGATTTTTAACGTGGAAACCATGTTAAGGGAAAAAGCACTGGGACCGGTACCCCAAATTTTCACTCTTCTGAAGTGAGCTCGGTTAAGAGCCAACCCTGTTAAAGGTTACAAAAATACTGTTAGGTGTGGCCTTGTTAGAGGATTTTAAAGAATAGTTTGTTACTTAGTATCTGGCATCTAATGCTACCATCCTTGATCAAACACTCACTTGGCCTATCAATAGGTATCGGGAATATCCAATGCTACTTTGTATGATCAAACTTTTTGATACTCCTTGGGATGTATCTCAATTGTAAAAGACTTTAAATTCCTATTCGGTTAAGAGACTTGATGCTTCAATGGTTAAACTGAAACAATAAATTGATTTGTTCACACATACAACTTGAATTGCAGATTTTCAGATCTATTGTAAGTGCATTACCTCTCTGATCAATATAATTGATTCAATACCTTTGCTCCACACTGTTCTTCTCTGTGATGTTGTTTCACTATTTGTAAATGTCTGTAGAATCTATCTCTTTTCTCAGCTTGTTGATCAGGTCTGAATGAAGACTTTCTTCTCCTTTAGAATCTCTTCAGCATTTTTTCTCTTTTCACTTTCCTTCTCTTCTCCCCCAATTTTGTAATGAATTAGGTTTCTCTATACAGACATGATTTCACCATTTTTTGGCTTTCTTGATCTTGGCGTGATCTCAAATAGATCTTCTTGCCAACTGGACAAATCAGCTTTAAATCAATCACTTGTTTACGGCTTTATCTTGTCAATTAAAACAATGATAAGTATTAGTTAAGTCTATTTTTAGCTCTTTACAACTAAGCATTTTGTTGTTTTTGAACTCTTTGTTCTATCGGTCAATAATTCAGTTAGTCATAGGTGATAACTGATTGTTCCATCAGTGTGACTTTAGTTGTCATCGGGATCTCTATCCTTGTCTTTTCTGTCGAGCAACACTGGAATTATGTCTGTCGGGTTACACTGTGCTTTTCTCATTGGGCAAGACTATGCCTTTTCTTGTTGGTAATGATGTGCATTTGCTCATTGGGTAACACTATGACTTTTCTCTTTTACTCTATCCATCAGTGTGCACTCTGTCAATGTATACAGTCACTTTGTGAATACTTGACTTATATGCATTATTGATAGCATAGCCTTTGATTCATCAGTTCTTTGAAGTCTTTAGCGGTATGTCCAAGACCATACAGATTATATCAAGTTGACATACAGATTATATTAAGTTGACATCAATGACAATATAATACATTAACTGATTTAATGCCTTGTATGATCATCAACTTAACATCTTCAAACATTCAATCAGTTATAGTTCATCACATAGGTGTTCCAACTGGTTTAAAGTCCTCCATCTTCAATATCTTTAGAATTTATCTGATGTATTTGGATTGTGTGATATAAATGCCTTCTTCCTGTTGTAGAATCTATAGACCAAGAAAAAATTTGATCTCTCCAAACATTGAAATCTCAAATTCTTTGCTCATTTCATCAGCAAATGACTTGCATTGCATATCATTACTTCCAAATATGATGTCATCAACAAATATCTCAGCAATCAAAATCTTATCATCAGTTTCTCCTTTCAAATATAGATTAATGTTGTCACTTGTTCTAACAAATCCAATACTAATGAGATAAGAGTGAATTCTTTCATACCATGCTCTCAATGCTTGTTTCAATCTATACAAGGCTTTTTATAGCCTAAAAACCATGTTCCTCTTGTTAGGATCAACAAACCCTTCAGGTTGTTCAATGTATACCTCCTCTTCTAGTATTCCATTCAGAAATGCAGATTTAACATCCATTTGGTATACTTTGAATCCTTTGAAAGCAGCATAAGAAAGTAGAATTCTTACTCCTTCTATTCTACCAATGGGTGCAGAGGTTTCTCCATAGTCAATACCTTCTTCTTGTGCATACCCTTTGCAAACCAGTCTTGTGTTGTTCCTTGTGACTTCTTCATTCTCATTGGGTTTTTTTCTAAATATCCATTTGGTACCAATGACATTTTTGTCACTCAATCTAGGTACTAATGTCCATGTTTTATTCTTCTCAATCTGTTCAATCTATTCATTCATTGCACTAACCCATTCTTGATTCTCAAGTGCAATATTAATATATTTAGGCTCAAAATCACAAATCAAACATCTAGTGTTAAGATACTTACTTCTTGTTCTTCCATCTCTTTTGTCTCTAATGATTCGGTCCTATGGATGGTGTCTTCTTACAAATTTGGCAAGTACAGGTTCAGATCTCTATTCATCATTCTGATCTTCATTATCACTCGGTTCAGCATTGTGAGCATTTTCTTGATTCTTGGTGTGTGCAGCCTGTTTCTCGGTTGCATTATTATGTCACTCAGACAAGGTGTCAAGTTCTTCTATGTAGAAAAATATATTATAATCTTCTGGTTCCTTTCTACTTTCCTCATCATTTTTCTTAGCAAAATTCATCCACTTTAACATTTGCACTTCAAATGATTTTGTTAGAAAATTTGTTCAGACATTTATAAGCTTTGATTTTAGTAGAATATTAGAATATCCTAGAAATATTTTGTCATCACTTTTAGAGTCAAGTTTCCCATTTCTATCATCTTTCAATATATAACATTGACTTCCATAAATTCTAAAGTAACTCACATTTGGTGTGTATCCATACCATAGCTCATAAGGTGTCTTATTGGTCTCTTTCTTCTATTGAACTCGGTTTAGTGTATAGATAGTAGTACTTATACCTTCTCTCCATAATTTTTGTGTGATGCCTTTTTTCAATCATTAGTGTTCTAGCACAATTAACAATTGATCTATTCCTTCTTTCAGCAATCTCATTCTGCTGTAGTGTTCTTGGTGCAGAAACTTGTCTTGTAATCCCATGCTCATTACAAAAGTTAGTGAATTCATCAGAAATAAATTCTCCTCCTCTATTTGGTCTAAGCATTTTAGTTCTTTATACCATTTGAACATCTTAAATGCTTCAAATTTCTCTTTTAAGAACATGGCAGTCATCATCCTAGAATAGTCATCAACAAATAGAATGAAGTATCTATCACCATAATAGCTCTTTGTTCTCATTGCTCCACATAATTCAGTATGGACTAACTCTATAATAGCATTAGATGTTAGGTTTTTCTCTTGAAACTAGACTTCGTCATTTTTCCTTTTTGAGAATTCTTGCACATAACATGGTCGGGCTTTGACATACTCGGTAAGCCTCTTACTTTTCTTACTTATCTTAAGCATGTTGTCAAAGTTCACATGACATAACCTTTTATGCCACAATCAAATGTCTTCATTTCTATCCAATACACAAGTGGTCTTAATATCATCAAGATAGAATAGGTTACCTTTTGTTTGTTCACTAGTACCGATCAACTTTCCAGTTCTATTGTAGGTCATTGCCTTTTTGTTCTCAAATGCAACTCGGTGTCCTGTGTTATTCAGTTGTGAAACACTCAATAGATTATAGTTAATTCCTTTCACCCAACATGGATTTTCACATCTGATCAGATTATTCAACATGATGGAACCTTTTCCTTCAACTGGGCAAGGTGAGTCATTACCCATCCTAATTGATCCACCATTATAATATTCAAAAGTTTCAAATTTTTCTTTATCTCCAGTCATGTGATGAGTACAGCCACTATCAATAATCTAGACATCATTTTTGATAACTTTACATATGAGTGTAGTTTCAACATACCTTTCTTCTTCGTCTGAATCATCCTTCATAGTAACAAATACTACCTCAACATCTTCATCAGACTCGGTGTCAGTATTTTCAGCTTTATTCTCAACTAGGTAACAAGCCTTCTTGCCTTTGTCCTTGTAGTCTCGGTTATCTCTTCTGTCAGAGTGTCGATTGCTTCTGTAGTCTCGATCATCACTTTTGTCAAACTACTTTTCATAAGATCTGTCATTGTTTCTTTCATCCTTTCTCTTGTTAGGGCATCTAGTAGCAAAATGTCTAATTTCTTTGCAATTAAAACAA
The DNA here is from genome assembly GCA_018584345.1 of Thuja plicata. NCBI lineage: Eukaryota > Viridiplantae > Streptophyta > Pinopsida > Cupressales > Cupressaceae > Thuja > Thuja plicata. Next base: position 1,676,362 of record MU226068.1, on the reverse strand, counting down.
ACCAATGGTAATTTACCTTTGTATCTTCCTTTTCCTCTATGTAATCTCCTAGCCATTAGTGCTTCAAGTTCATCAAGCTCTTGTTCATCACTATCACTTTCACTATTATTTATCATAGTGTGTTTGTGACTAGATTTGCTTATTTTCAGAGAAGATTTGAATGCAGACTCAATAGTTGGTAAGACACTATTGTCATAGTTGTTCATCTCAAATGAAATAAGTATACCAATCAAACTATCAAGAGTAACATTGTTATTTTCTACTGCTCTCATTTCTTGAATTTTAGATACTCTAATAGCATAAACAGGTAGTAAGGTTCTCAGAATTTTACTTACAACCATTTCTTCCTCAGGTACTCCTCCTACTTCACGGATAGCATTAATAACTTCTTTGATTTTTCTACTGTACTGAGTGATGTTCTCTCCTTATTTCATTATTAGGTCATCAAAATTTCCTCTTAGGCTTTCAGCTTTAGCTCATTTGTATCTCCTCCATGTACTAGCTTGAGTTTGTCCCATTTTTTCTTTGCAGAGGTGCATGATTTCACATCTTCAAATTCAGCATCGAATAGTGAAGAAGTTCTATTATCATAGAATTGTGTTCATGTTTCTCTCTCAATTGATCAATAGTCAAAAGTCCAGTAGGTGCAACAAAATTGGTATCCAAGTATGGTGTAACATCATTTCCAATACCTAATAGATGAATTCTTATCCTGCTTTTCCATTATGCAAATTTTTCCTTATTCAACTTAGGCACATCCCTTTTACTCATCTTGTGATCTTTAGCTTGAGTCTTTAAACTCTTCTTCCAAGCACCAAAGCTCTGATACCAATTGTTAGAATAACTGAGAGGGGGGTGAATCAGTGGCCTTAAAAGTAATTCCACAAACTCAACCAAACATTTATATCTCAAATATAATATCCGTAGTTATTTTTTAGTCCATCAAGATGAATTTCCTAAATAGCTAAATAGCAAATATATACTGCTCGGTAAGATATATTTTTTATCTTTTTCTAGCTTTTACCGAGTAGCAGCAATTAAACTTAGTTTTTACCGACCAATCCAGTTTTAGTAATGTGTAAAGTAAACTATCAATGCAATGAAAGAAATACACATTTGACACATGGATTTTAACGTGGAAACCCTGTTAATGGAAAAACCACTTGGGACGGTAACCCAAAATTTTCACTCTTCTGAAGTGAGCTCAATGAAGAGCCAACCCTGTTAAAGGTTACAAACACATTGTTAAGTGCGACCTTGTTAGAGGATTCAAAACTAATAGTTTGTCTTTTGACCTAGCATTCACTATGTTGTCAACAAGAAAACCTTTTGATGCTCTTGAGTATCTCACTACATTAAGGATGGTTAAATCCCACTCATTTAAGAGATTTTATGAATCAATGGTTAAATTGAAATAGTAAATGATTTGTTCAATAATACAACTTTAACTTGCAGATTTTTAGATCTATTGTTAGTCCAATAAAACCTCTATGATCAATATTCTCTTCAATTCCTTTTCTCCCTTCTTTGTTCTTCTCGGTGAATGCTCTGTCCTCTATTGCTCAGTGTCTGCATAATTCTTGGCTCTTTCCTTCAGTCGATATGATCAGATCTGCATGAAGACTTCTATCTTCACCAGAATTATATTTAGCATTCCTCTTCTTCATAATGAATTACTTGTCTCTTTACATAGACATGATTTAGCCGCTTTGATCTTCCTTATTTTCATCGTAGATCACTTCTTGATTCGTAAAAATTGGCATTCTTTTCTTTATCCCGTAAAGCTCTGCTTTAGTTTTATTCTATAGATCTCTCCCTGATAACTACGCTTTAAAGCTCTTCCATGCTTTAGTTTAACTGATCGATGAAAATAAATCAATCAATCAGTCAATCTAAATATAGCTCCTTCCAGCTAAGTGTTTTTTTCATTCTTTATCTTCAATTCTGATCGGTGATCAACTTCAGTTAGCTCAGTTATTGACTTCAATTATGCTCGGTAACAACTTCAGTTAGCTCGGTGACCATTCCAGTTATGCTCAGTAAATATATCTTTCTTGGTAACCATTTTCTTGGTTACTGTGGTGCTCGGTATACATTGTGAACTACTCAGTGTTCACTGTTCGTCGGTGTGCACTATCCGTCGGTGTTTACTATCACTCGGTGTATACTGAACTTTTATCTTTTACCGAATGCATAAAATTTCTCTCTTCAGCTTCTTCAAGGTTATGACCAATATGTACATGACTAATCAAAACATATCAACTTGACATCAATGACAATACAATACATTGACTGATTTAATGTCTTGCACTCATTTCTGCAGGTGGGTGACCATTAACTTATCATTTTCAAACATTCAATCACTTATAGTTCATCAATATATATGTGTGAGGTTGTTTGTTTTGTGTGTGGATTTGAAATTAATTAAATTTTATGGTAAATTCAAAGAGTATATTTGTGAATATTAGTTATGATGTGCTTTGATGATAATATCATTAAGAGTTGACCAAGTTTGAGGTAGCGAATCTGCAAATTGTGTTTGGCATGATATTGGTCACTTGAAAAAACAGTTGAGGACTGCTTCATGATCAAGATATCCTTCTTCATTTCAATTCATCAATTCCATGTGCCTTCTAGAAGATAGTAATTCCTTTTGGTAGCTTGTGCAGTTATGTACTTGCCTTGGAGTTGTGCACTACAGTCACCAAGTCCCATGTATCTTTCCCTAGGATCATGTGTCTTAGTCTTGCAATTCCCTTATATCTTTCCCTACAGTTGTGCACTTAATCCTATAAGTCCAAATAAGGAGTAGTCACGAGGGCTTCACTTAGTGAACCTGAATCATAGCACGTGCATTTGTGGCATACAAAAGAATCCCCCTATTTTCAAAAAATATTGCCCCAAACTTCTTTTGTCACCCTGCTCCAATACCACACACTTGTTTTCCTATATAAACCACCACCCCCACCCCAAAAAAACCCCTCCCCCCTATTTAGGCATTATGTTTCCCCCTTTTTCCCATTTTAAACCCCCCAATATGAACGCACGTGATAGTGTATTTCCCCTTCAGTGAAGACCCCATGGGAGTAGTGAGCTTTCTTGGCTTTTGGCTTATTAAATTGTATTCAAGTTATTCATATAGTGAGTGTGATTTTCACCATCATTTTTCTTACATCAAGTTTTCCACTTAAAAATTTGGTGCTCATGTGTTTTGTATTCATTGCATTATCTATAATTGATGGTTAGTTGGATACAGATAATTAATAACTATTTGTAATATTAAAAATTTTACAGTTTTCTCAAGATTGATTCACCCCCCTCTTAGTCTTGTGTTGTGTTCAACAAAAATTTCATCCTTTCTCCCCTTTTCCATTAAAGTGTCATTCCCTCTTCAATCCATTTGGTGGGCTTGGCAACATGTTAGTAAATGTTTGGGTTAAAAAGAGTCTTCCTTACAACATTGTTTCAAATTTGGTAACTCCTCTATCTGGTGGAATGTGATTATACAATAATAAAGTCTTCTACTTGATATTGTCTTCCCAAGATATGTGTCTTATATTTTCAAGAAGGGGATTCATCAATTTGGTGATATTTGGGATTTTAACCTTTTAAGTGGGCTCCTTGGAAAATTGTATATGTACATTCAGTTTAAAAAATTAGAATAAAGGGTTTCTTGTCTTTGTGAGATCATTGGTTCTAGTAGAGATGGTTATGAATCTTTGCACCCTTCTTTCTTGTGATTTTTCTAAAGATTGGGTATGGCTTTCTAAATATCATTTCTCTTGCTTTCCTTTTAAAACTACATATTTGAACCTCCTTCAAAAGTTCCCTCTTAATTCCAGACTGAATCAGAAATGGTGATGCAACTTTCAGAGAAAACATGGTGGAAGTTGAGAACTCATAGCAGATCTAAGGCTGAAGCTAATGCCCAAGTTCAACCTGGAAGATACTTCATCATAAGCTACCAATACGATAAATTGAAACATATGGTGATCCATCCAGTCATATGTCCTTTTTGTCATCGATTTGAAAGCTTAAAACACATTTTTGAGGCTTCCTTGTGGCCAAAAAGAAATGAAATACAATTTTTAGTTATATTTAATCATGTACCTTGAGCTAGAAAGAGATAATTCATGGTGTTTTTTCTTTATAATAATATTGTGGTTGATACTGTAAAATAATTTTTTTAATCAAATCTATGGAAAAGAATATGTGTGCTAATGTTTTCTCATTAATTACTTCACTAGCAAGTAAAAATTCAAAGGCTTCACTCTAATATCTTATATCAAATTGTTTATTTGTGCTCCCAAGTACAAGGGACAAGCAAGAAGCATATTGAAACCAACTCAATATTGGATAATATTAAGATTCAAATCCTTCGGCTCCACAAATATGATATATTATACTCCAAGCAGCTTCAAAAATTATTCAAATTCAAACTATAACCTTCAACTATGGCCTTCAGTGTATCAAGTTTTGTTGTATTTCTGCTACAGTCAATTTTAAGCTTTCAAAGTTAAGTTGTTGGATGTTTGTGCCATGGTGTCTAGTCTTTTATCTCGTTGTTTTGATAGCTTGTAACTTATTATTTTGACAACCTTTAGTTTTTTATTCTTAACAGCATGTTGTTGCCTCCCTTTATTTGTATCATTTTATTAGTATTTATTTAATATACAAAAAAAGAGAGAGAATGAAGTACATTATCTAGTTGGTTGACTTTATGTAAAGGGAAGAAGAGAGATCAATGCAAAGTTATAAATTTTAAGTAATGGTTTTTAAACTCTATAAACATGCTTTAAGAAAAGTGACAAACAAAAGCTAACTAGCTAGGTTATTCATTAAGGCATTTGTAGAAAAGGAAAAGTATAGGTCAAAAAATGACATCATATATCATAGGATCATTAATCAATTTCATTAAATTTTACAATACATGGATCTTACTTTTTTTTTAATGGAGGGAGACGAGAGAAATGGAAGGATCCATATGATAAAATAAAATAAAAAGAGTGTACGTGCGGCTTGAAGAGTATGTAAAGTTTAAAACCTTGAAGGAATTCAACTAAAAATCCCAAACAAGGAATGTTTATGGGAAAGGATCCCAAACTTATGTAGGCTTTTTAGTTTTCCAAATCAAAAGTTTAAAATGTAGTTTTCTAGTTGATCTTTTCCTTTTATTTTGATTTTTTTATTCAATTCTTCTGTGAATAAAAAACCACATTCAAGCGTCTATTTTCGTTCAATCTAAACGAAGGAACAATAGAAGAAGTTGACCGTAGAAATAAAAAATAAAAGAAATACATACCAGTAGTTATTTCAATGTTTGGTGTAGCTCTATCATTTTTCTCTAGATTTAGATAAGGATTCTAGAACTGGCATCTTGCTTTTTGTTTCATCATTTCTAATCATTTTCTTAAGAAGATGGATTTGGAAGTGGTTCTATCTAATTCCTTGCATTGACATCTACAAGGTCATCATACCATCTTTAAATTAAATTAGTGTCATGTATGACTAAAACAATGCCCCCTATGATATCATTTGTATTTGCAATAAAAACAAAACAGTGTCTAGATGGGGCGGTGTCTTAGACAACTTTAAGAGTGTCTTAGGAAGTTTGAAAATCAAACTTCCTTGATGACAATCAAAGCCCACAATGATTTGACAAATATTAAAGGGCACAAAACTGTAAATGTTAGGTAAATGGATACAATTAACCAAACATAATAATAGATTATACTATTTGTCAATTAATTGCTACGTGGGGTGTTTATTACGTGTTATTGTATTTTTTTTATTTTTTTATTTGTTGTGTCTGTTATTATTTCCTTTAAACTTTTCGTCTTTGCGAACTCAATAAAATAACTTTTTTTTTTCAATTATTAAGACGTGGGAATGGATGAACATGTCAATTAAGGTGGAAAGGAAAGCATTTACTTTTTTTTTTTAAATCAACTTTTAATCATTGTGGATGTTATTGTATATATCGCATTCAGAAAAAATGATTACAAATACAACATCTAGTGACAAACTCAAAAAAAAATAAAAAATATTGAGTTGTTAAACTAGAAACACATTACATGAGCAACTTTATGTGGTCTCCCTAATCCTTTTACCTTTACTAACTCGATAAAATATCTGACTTTTTACTATTTAAATGTATGATAGATGAACAAGTCAATTAAAATAAAAAGACAAGCATCAAAATAAAATAAAAAATCAACTTTGAATCACTATAAATGCTATTATATATGACTACATTCATAAAACATTACTACAAATAATATTTAATAACAAAAACAAAAATGATAAATAGAAAATAATTATTAAATTAGAAACGGTATATACATGGTCATTTTTGTATGGCCCCTAGCCATATATTGAAACCCATTAAAATGGCACTTGCAAATGTGTGGTAGGTATGGTTGAATCATATCCCTACTACATGTTTATAGAAATTTTTAGTTTATTAACTCACAACTCATATTAAAGTATTTATTTGATATGTTGACTTTAGGCCATCTCATTTAAATAGCCTAGTATAATTTATATTCCACTTAGTTTCCACTATGTGGTGGTTTCTCCAATACAAAGTTAAAATCATATATACTAATTATTAATAACTATAGTTTTAATATAGTATATTGGAAGGGATGGGAATTTGTTTGTTTGTTTCTAATAAAAGAATGGTCAACGGTTGCAGCCTACATTAATTGAAGGGCAATGTGAAGTCACACCACTTCCACACAATATTCTAAACGTGTGACGTCACCCTCGAAGTACGCCACAAGTAGATATCGTGGACTTTATTATTTTGGATGACTTTTATTCTTTTATGTATCATCATGGCATGCATCTAAACCATGATGACTTTGATGACATTGAATTTAATATATATATAAATGTGTGGTTAACTAATTTGATAGGATGGTATCCTTGCCTTGTGATCATTTTAAATTTTAGTATTTGTTCCACATTGGGAACAAGATTCACATCATAATCTTCAAGTCAAATATGACACCATCAAGTGTAATAAGGAGGGTTTGACACTCCATTTTAAACATTTTTTTTAAGTGGAAGAGGAAGATTGCATGGAAAGGGAGCTAGAATGCCAAAGTTAGGGTTACCTCATTTTTAGAATTGAAATTTATATTTTATTTTAAAGGTGAAAAGCATTTTGCTTCTATTTTTTAATTTGTTTTACTGATTTGTTATGGTTTATAATTCATATATTACTCTATGGAAGTTGGCATTTTTAACTAGATATTGATCTTGACACTATTCATCTCAAGGATATTTATTAGATCTATATATTTTCTATCTCGTGACTTATATTAGACTTGTAATTGTAATTTTGAAATTAGTTTAAAATTACATATGAAAGTTTGACCCTAGAATTATGAAAATCATATTTAAACATGGGTCCAAGGTAACTCAATTCCAATTAGTTTTTAGTTGCCAACTTAAGTGTGAAATATTTGCAACTACACACTATGATGTTGTAAGAAATGATAAAGCACAAGTTGTTTAAAGATCTAGGAAAAGGATGGAGAGAACTCCACATTGTCATTACAAGAGTAGTTAGCATATCACAGATTCAACATCTATAGTTATAAAAATAGCTTAGGCATGTTGCATTCTATTTGGTGTGCCTATGAAAAAAATTGAAATTCATTAAATAAATACAGTGCTTTGATTGAGTTTAAAGAAGGAAAGCTAGTTACCTTCCTCTCCTAGCACAAAAAACTCTACTAGTGTTCATAAGCACCCATGTATTCATATTATTTCAACTAAACACAACTTGAAGAGATTTAAAAGTAAGTTGAAGGTTGCAACTTCAAGGTTCAAACCATGAATGCAAGGATCAAAACTACAAGCACAAAAGTAACTCAATACAAAGTAAAAATATAGCTCTTTCAAATTGTCAAGGCTTGAAGGATACAGAGCTAATGACATAACACTAAGGTGAATCTTAGAGTACAATATATGATAGAATATTTTATATAGTTTCTAGAGATAAGTGCCCTAATCCTCTATCATTTTTATAGCATGTTTATGTAGTGTTTATAGGCTCAACTCATATATTTAGGTTCATGTATTTATAATGTATTATTTGTAGTTAATTAGCCTAGAAATTTATGTGCAATGATTTAATTTCCTTATAATTATGTATGTGATCATTAATTCAGTGGTGAAATGTTTAGATTACAAGGTGTTTACAATAAATCCACTCTTGTTGAGTACAAAGGTTTGAAGCTGCAAGTGATGAGGTCAAGTTTGAGTCTAATCAAATTCGACAAAATGAATAATGTTCCATGAGTTAACACTAACTAGAATGAAACTAGTTATGTATACACCCAATACCTACAAAATACAAAAATATTAATGTAAGGCACATAAATTGGTGAAGTTTTTGCAAATGCATTAGCAAGATAAGTGTTCTTGATCTTTGGGGAAATATGTATGGTTAAGTGTGCTTGAACCAAAGTAATATTCAAATGGGTGACCTCTTAGGAGTCCTTGATGTGCCACCTCTATGAGCATAACCCAATGTAATGACTACTAAGTGGACCATTCATTCTTGTGAGAGATGGGTTAGAGTGAACTGCTATTCTTGAAATATGGGTGAATGGATTTGACCAAAAAATTATGTAATTGAATCTTAATATGAATATCATAATTTGATGCCCTACAAAAAAATACATCATCTTTGTCAATAGATGAGCTAAAGGGGTTCTATAATGAATAGTTTGTGAGGAAAAGTTCTCTTGTTAAAGGCTTAGCGAATGCGGTGATAAGCTAAGTGGGCTTGACCTTGGGGGAAACTCCATGGTTAATTGTGCTCAAGTCAAAGTAGTACTAGTATGGGTGACCTCTCCAAAAGTATTGATGCTTCACCCCAATAAATATCACCTAGATGTAATGAGTGCTAAGTTTACCATTCACATGATGAGATATGGGCCCAATTGAACTAGTACTCATAAAAATGAGTTTTACTTAAAAAGTACATAATTGAATCCTTAATACTAGTTAATATCAATATATAATTCTTTATATTAATGATGTGTACAAAATTTTATGTTTTATTGAGTTTCTAGATGTTTAAATGAATCACAATTAGTCTTTCTACACAACTTATCAATCATCAAATGCAATTTTTTAAATTAATGTGACGCAATTAAATGGAGGTAATTAAATTGGCCTAGAATTCAAATTTAAAGTTTAAAATATCAATGATCATTTTTGCAAATGAAAATCTGGCCTAGGAAAAGGAAATGGGAAAAATATACAAAGAACCCAATTCTTGGGAATTCATGTGTAATATTTGAACAAACACGGATTGAGTTATGTGTTGATTCTTGGCTAAACTTGTGTCATTTTCATGCTTCATACTGAATAAAAGGATAAGCTAACAAAATTGATGAAAAAGGGGGGAAAATGAAAATTTGATGAAAAAGGGGGGAAAATGAAAAATTGAAGTTTCAGTATTAGATTTTTCTCCCACTTTCACTTCCATGTAAGCCACCATGGGAATGCATATCAATTTGCACCATATGCATCCAACATACAAGTAATGCGCACACACATATAATAGGATATAGATATGGAAGTAAACCTCATTTTACTACTAGTTCCCTTGTGATGAGTTCCCCAACTAAAAATGTGTAAGAATGGAAGAAAATATCAAAGTAGCGTACATTGAGAAATCAAAAATTGAGTAAAAAAGCTTCCAACTGCTTATAAAAATGTATTGACTTATTAACAACTAGATACTACAATTATAGATAAGATTATACTACATGATTAGCTAGGTAGAATGTTTAATAACTAGACACTACATTGATCAAGTAAGGTAGAAATTATCATATAACAACATAGACATACATACACCGTAAAGGAAGTAAACAATATTCTCATAAAAGAATACTATTCTTGTAGTGTTGGGACTATGACCATAATTGTACTCCATGGTTGCTAGGTTTACCATTTGTCATTACAAATTATGTGACTTGTGTTTTGCAATGGGATGTCATAAGTATGAGGTGATGAAGAGAGAGTAGAACCCTCTTATTCTGGAGGAAAGTGTTTGACCAACTAAACCCAACTAATATCACATGTTACAATAATTCCCTATGAATTTGTTCTTATGAGTGCAATAGATAAATTACAACTTATATGGATAAGAAGATCTATATGATAGTATAAGAGGCAATCCATTGCAGTAAATAAATTTTAATATGAGTTAGTCCTTTAATAGTTTCATACCTACTATTTTATGGTTGTAGAGCTACCCATCTATAAGAGACACCAAGGATTCACATCATCCCAAGAATATTATACCATATTTAGTACATATGTTCCTATAGATGAGGAAGAGGATGACATAGTAGTAATAATAGAGGATGGATATAAAGCTTTCTAAGATAGGTCACTACCCATACATTATATTTTTTGGATGCTAAGCATGCCCCTAAAGATAAAAACAATAATTCAAAAATAAGAAGAGACAAGAGAGGGAGAGAAGAACCAATTAGATGTGGTAGCACTATACAAATCATCAAGGATGATAACTAGTAATTGAGATATCTAAGTTTAAAATATAGTCATATTAAAATAATTTTTATTTTGAAATATATGTCTATGGATGATAGATCTAACTTTTTATATCATTTGTAATATGAAATCATGGTATAAAAGTGGGTGGATATAAATTTTTACATTGTGATACACTATACTAAGGATTTTTTATAATGTTAGCAAAGAATAGAAACATTATCAACACACACACATTTGATCCATGAGTCAAGCATCGGTAGCCTTTATGATAACCTTTGCTAAGTGTGACAATTTTGGGGTGAGAGAGATAGTTCCTTGGTTGATATATTAAGTATTATTTACCTAGTGAGAAATCCAGGATAAGGAGAGGGGTTCCAAATTTACAAAGATATTGTTGCTTTATGATTGACAATAGTCACTCAAAGAGATAAAGATCAAGCAAGGTGTTTATCATTGTTCCAAACTCAAGATACCTACACTTGTAGGCATCCTAATCTTTGAGAAGTATAGAACACTTTATGTGGATAACACTGTTTCAAGAGGAGGTTGGTTAATTAAGATATACTAAGATTGTAGTCACAAAAACTAATATATGTTTTTTATGATTCATCCCTAGGTTATAAAAAATTCATATAAATCTATCCATGATAATTTTACATTGATTTATAATAATCCTAAATTATTACTTCTTCCTTCCAATATATACTCTTCTTTGTTAATAATATGGTTTAGTTACACCATTGAACCTAAGAAGAGAGTTACACAGTTTATAGATCTAGAATCTTTCAAGACAATCTCTTGTAAAATCTACTTTTAGAGAAATGATATAACAATTGTCCAAGTACTTAACATGCATAGATGATTTTCATGCAAAAACCACCCACCTTGAATGAAGGTCATCACAGAATAATCCTTAGGACTCTACATTAAGAATCAGTGTTCAAGTAGACTAGTTGATCCACCAAATTCTCTTAAAATGTTTCATACAATATTTCATAAGTGTTATAGGGTGTCATAAGTAACTCCCACTCCAACCTCTTTCAAGAGTTTCATATCCTCCTCTTATTCAATCCACACATAATTCCAAGATTGTTGATTACATAAAATTAGGAGTAAAAAACAAGATATCATAATCAAAAGTAAGAGAGAAAAAATTGGATCACAATGATGCACTAAAATAGTTATGATCATTTTTTATACAAGGTAGAGTATCATTGTCATATTTAAACATAGTATGCTTCTCCATAGTTGGAGGTTTTATCATGTTATATATTAACCTATAAATTTGTTTTATATGTAATCAAAACCCCCTTTGGAACTTTTATCTTAGTCAAAATCATTTCATGTTTTCCACTTGGATGTAGTCCTATCACATTTTTTCTACTTGACCAAAGCAATTTTATGTTTTGCTTGGTTAAAATCTCTGACCTACTTGTATTAATTTGTTATATATCTTCAATCATTGTGGTTATGCTCTTTCTTAAATGCTTAATATCTATAAATCATTGAAAAAAATTTGTACTTGTAGGTTCTCATAATGGAGCATTTGTATTGAGGAGAGAACATGTGTTTAACATCCATATCTATATTCTTTGAGCATATCTATGTTCTTAAGTGTTTTAAAAAAAAAAATTTGATTTTGAGTACTTAATTTTACTTCGGTATACATCCTCATTGCAGTTACATGCAAATCAAAGTGGAGGTAAAATGTAATGGTATAAAATAACATATGCATGTCATTTTTACTTATGTTTTGGAACCATGGTGAATGGTTGTGCTTATGCATTAGCTAGCGTGCAAAGGGTCCAAATGACATTTGTGTATTGATGTTGGCAAGGTATGTTATCTTAGCCCCATTGACCATCCACACATCCCAAGGTTATGGACTCACCATCTAAACATATTATCTGTCACCCAAGTTTAGATCTATAAGTGTAAAATTGAAGAGGGGAATTTTCACATCCATAAACCTGAACCCTAAAATTTTAAATTCAATTTTGTCATATTGGGCACATGTTTTCCTCCCTTAGTAGTCAATTGATCCAACTAAAATGCAAAATATGTCAAAGAATAACTCTAATTCATTTCAATTATCAAAGAAATATCTAAGATTTGTCAAGGAATAAGATTAATCTACCAACTGTCTAGTAGAATATTTTTACATCATCATCTTAAGAGCATATTACATGATAACATGTTGTCTTTAATCTTAATTCATTGCCATTAATTGACAATAACATAACCCTCTTTCAAAAAGCCTCCAAATAATATTTATAAACACTATTTTTTAAATAAAAATTACAAGCATAAAAATAAACAATTTAAAATTTTTAAAAACCATAATCAAGCTCTCAATTCAACAACAATTACTTAATAAAATTATGTTCTAGAACCCTAATAAATTAATTTATAACATTATCATTGTAATATCTTTCTTTAAATCTAACTAGATCCGTTTCTACACATTAATATATTAATAATCTCATTATCAATTTTAACTCTAAATCTAAATCAATTAATAATGTTTTAACCTATTATTCAATTAAAAGATAAGAGCTGAAATTTTCCTCTCACACTAGTCAAACAAAATATTACATATATGATACCACCAAACTTCTAGAAGAGTCATAACCAAAAAAAAAAAAAACACAATTCCCCCATATGTTCATTTGACTTTGTAATTGAATAAAAAGGGCACCTTCCTCTCTTTTTTTGTTATCATTGTCATGTAGTTAGGCTTCTTTTCTTTCTCTTGTTGTTGTCATAGGAATGTTCGTTTGCCATTAGGACTCTTTCTCTTCCGCTCTAATCACATTAGAAAGTTGGAAAGTGGTTGACTTGTACCAAACTCAATTACTTATTCAATGCTCTATATTTAAAATTATTCAATGCTCTATATTTAAAATTGTAGGTATATGTATTTAAGTTATTTGATAATAAATATTTTTTATATATGTAAAATAAAATTAATTAATTGTAAAACATTATGTTTCTAAAAGTTAGGGATTTGTTATATTGGTGACAGTTTTCTAGACATATCGTCACAAGATCTAGTCTCACTCTAACTCATGTAGTACAAAAGAATATATTATATTATATCTTTTTTTATAATGAACCTAATAATTCCACTATTTATGTATAACAAACATAATAATATAATAACTATTTAAATAAAAGAAAAGAAAAGAAAAACTATTTAAATGATGTTTTTTTTTTTTTTTTCCTTCTAATCAATATAACAACTTACTAACTATTTACATGATACCCATTTTCTTCATTCAACTAACAAGACAGTGAAAATAGATTAATATGAAAGTCTTAAAAAACGTGTATTTTTTACTTAGTCCATAAGGAACATGTAGCTAGTTGAACTATGACTTCAAAGAAATATCATTTTCAGTGATGTTTCAAAAGTCCTCTCTCTATTGAGTGTTTTCATTGCAATACTTTCCAAGTCAAATTTTGATAGGATTTTAAGAAATTCCATTCCCATGCAATCCTTTGAAAAATTATTAAAATCGTTTTGAATGTTGGGCTTTATATTAACCTCCTTCATTAGGCAAAAACATATATAAAAATTTAATGTAATTTTTCACTCTAAATAATATGAATGTTATTGAGCCTTTTAAGAATTATCTTTGGATTATGATTTTCTTTGACTTTTTTACATTATTATTTTTCAATCTCTACAATAATTTTGGTCTAGTGTGAAAATTGTAAAAATTGGTATGTGTAAATATTTTTAAATTCAAATTTTATAAATTTATATTAAGATTATTGATAAATTATTTTGTTATTTCTCATTTTCTTATATGAATGTGAGAGTAATAATATTTTTATAAAATATTATTTTTATATGAAATTTATTTCTAATGTCTTTTTGTAATGGTCAAAGTTACATACCTTACATTCTTCGATCTTTATTTTAAACACATTTTAGTTAGACTATCTGTATGACCTGGACATCTTAGAATTTAAATTTAATTTTGGAGTTGTTCTAACCTTTTCAACTTGAGCATTATATGCTTTGACATATCAAATGTTTTATTTATGACCTTCAGCGTTGTTTTTAAAGACATCACTATTCATTTTAAAAAACTTATAGGTTGGAACCTAAAATGTATAAGAGGTTATAATAGGTAAAATTGTACAAACATTAAATCAAGTCATTTATTACTAAACTAACGGCTTGGATAATCATCTAGGACAGCTTATGCATGCTTTCCTATTATCTTTGACCATTCTCTAATTCTTTGGCTTGGTATTCCTATGAGGTTTGTCACAAGGGAGTCTTATGCAAACTCTTCACAACACAGTTATAGTTTAATGGGGAGAGAGACACAAATTCTACCAAGCTAAAATTGAACATTTGATGGCATATTGAGATCAAATATACACTTCCATAGGATAGATTTATAAGTATGTAATCAATCTTATAATATATAAAAGTAACTTGTAGTGATAATAAATTTATAGATTTCAAAGCATTTATCTAAGCATTGCTAAATTTTATGTACCTATAAAGGTTTATATGCGTAGTCAACCTTGATTTATCATTCCTTATCTTTCTAAGGTTTTTTTATACTAAGAGCTACTCATAGTCTAATTTACCTCTATAAAGGAGTTCATGCTTAAAATCTCATATGGATTCTCAAGATCTTGCTAATGTAATTTCTTTATAGCTAGTGAAATTTCTTAGTAATGTGTTTCTCCATGCACATTTTGGTGCTAAAAGTAGTCACAATATTAGTAATATCATGGATCCCTCTACTTGAACTTTACATAGTGCATCTTCTCACTTACTTACTCACCCTTCCTCTTTTATAGATCCCTTTATAGGTTTACAAGGTAAAACTACTATAAAAAGACTTCTAAAAGTGTATGTGAATATAAAAATTTCTTAATTAACCAGGATTAGCATATGATTAATAGTATGTGATTGTAAAATAAAAAATAAGAGGTAAAGCAAAAAACCAAAAATAACATAGGATTCCCATGGAGAAACCCTTTTAGGAAAAAAATCCTTATGAGAAAGAGGACACATATAGTATTAATATTCAAAGGAGAGACACATCAATGCACTAACACTCTAAACTCTAATAGTACTCCAACAACATTTTTGTACTTATAAAACTACTATCACATGCCTACAATTTTATAGCGAAATGAGAGAGAATTACCTTAAATGGTATCCTAAAGTAATGTACCATCAAATCATAGTAAAATTAAAAAAAATCCTTATACCTAAAAAAAGAGGTTCTTCTAAGAATATTAAATGTAACTCACAATGAGACATGAATAAAAAATTATTATGCTTATACTAATAATATATGGTATCTTTGACTTGTAACTCCTTCCTTATGGCCCATATCCTAAGGCAGGCATCTAAAATTATCACCCATGTTATATAAGACCCAACAATATAAATATTTTCTCGACTACTAAATTTTTTTATCCAAGTTGAGAGGTTTTCTAAAAATAGGTCTCTAACAACCACCATCAAATCAACCCTCTTCATGAATGAAATCAAAACTAATATCAAGATTTTGAGATACATGAATTATAAATTTATTTTCCAATTACACCTTATGCATGTAAGGAAACATTTTAAGAGTTTTGGAGACACATTAATAATACATATGGTTGCTAAGAAAATGGTACCTTAATCCCAACACCCTCCACCTAACATTCTAAGGATCCCCTCACTATGTCTCCTTACCATCTCAGCAAGTCTCTCATACTTATTACTGTAGATGTCTAAAATCGTCCTTATATTAATTTAATTAATATTTCCATAACATTATAGTTAATTTTAATTAATTATATTTTTTATATTCTTCTATCTATTTAATTAAATTTATTTAATTAAATATGATTCACTTT